>JAOTRH010487947.1:0-24588 GCA_034768845.1 Heliamphora exappendiculata
TTTGCATTCTTGGAGAGAAGTGTGTGAGAAGAAACCAATAGAGGGAGGACTCTTCGATCGGTATCAGTGCCCACACATTGTGATCGTCGTAGTGCGTCCAGGACAAACGTGGAAATATTACAAGGTCGTCTTCTACGTATTCGGGATTTCTTGAAACTTTTCGACAAGTTTCATAAAGGTATCATACCATTAAGATTAATATAGTTCTCAGTTTTTACGGTCACGGCGTCGGTTGAAATTTTTTTTTTGCTCCAACATATAGTAGCTTAGAAGCCCCCATTAGTTACTAAACCAGTAAAATTATGTATTTTTAATTTAATTAGATGTTTTATTTATATCTATTTACGTCATTTGTTTGGTTGTTTAGTTTAGGATAGTTTCCCTCTCAGGGTTATGCCCAAGTTTTTTTTAGACCTTTGTCCGGTTTACGATAGTTTCCTTCTTGAGTTCATACCCGAGTCTTTGTTTTAACCTTTGTTCGTATTAGGATGTCGACCTTCTTCCCGGTGCTTTACCCCGGGTCTTGGTTTAGGACCCTTTTTTTTGGTTTAGGATAGCTTTCTCTCCCCAAGGCTTTACCCTAGTTGTCGGTTTAGTACCCTCGATTTTGCATAGTTTTGTCTTCCTCTTGGGGCTTTGCCCGGGTTTCTGAGCTTTCTTTTGAACCTTTATTGGGTTAGGATAGTTCTCCTCCTGGTGCTCTGCTGGGGTTTTGGTTTAGATCCTTTTTTTGGTTTAGATTAGCTCTTTTCCCCTAGGCAGAACTCGGGTTTTGGCTTAGGGTCTTGTTTGGTTTAGATTGGTTTTCCTCTTAGAGTTATGTTCGATTTTTCACTTAGAATCTTTGTTTAGTTGCTTTCCTGAGGTTTTTCCTTATATATTGTTAGTTGGGCTTTTGGGCTTCTCTTTTGGGGTTTAGATAGTCATGACATCTTTTTTAATTTTCTACTGGTCTAGGACCCAGCCAAGGCATCCTTCCATATCCACTTGCAACTTGTTGTGCCGTGCTTAGAAGGCTTTCTGTCTTCATCGGGGCTTTATCCAAAATTCTTGCTTCTCCTCTTCTTTTTAGGTTGCAGGTTTATTCCTATTATAGTTCATTGAGTCAAAACAGTTCATTTAGGCTAGATCGACTACAAAAAGACTTTATATAGTATCTGAACAGATCACAGAACTGTTAGAAATGGAAAAAAATGAAGTAAATTTGATAACCCTGATGAGGGCAATTACTGAGATACAGAAGGTAGTCTAACAACAGACACAGGTTCAGAACCAGTGTCAAGCCTAGATTCGGGAAATCCAAGCTCGCTTGCCAAGGGTAAACCAATAGCAAGATGATCCAAATGAGAACAGAGAAGATTTTTGGGATGATAATCAGGGTTATAATGAACCACAAGTTGCTGTACCGCCTCGCGTCCCCCGTTAGGCTGTGGTGGAGGAAGAAAATACTGCACAATCCAAGGAATCCATGCTGGTGAATAAGATTGAGAGGATGGAGAAGGTTCTAAGCAAGGCGAAAGGGGTCGAAGAATACATACTAGATGTAAGGGGACTATGTTTGATCCCAGATGCCAAGCTATTAGAAAAGTTTAAGATACCAGATATTCGACGAGACCAGAGACCCCCGAATACATTTGAGAATGTATGTTGGTACCCTTGCTCCCATGGACATCGATGACTAGTTGAAGGCTCAGTTGTTTCACCGGTCACTCTTTGGGACAGCTCAGAAATGATTTTTCTCCCTAGATGTTGCAAAGACTAAGACGTGGGAAGACATTGCCACTGCCTTCGTCAGTCAATACAATTACAAGGTCTAGTTAGATGTAACCACTCGGGAGCTGGAGACCACTCGTCATGAAAGTAGGGAGTCATTTGTAGACTTTCTGACCAGGTGGAGAGGAAAGGCGACTAAAATGACCAATCAGCTAATGAAAAAAGAACATGTGAGGATTGTAGTCAAGAATCTTCAGTCCTCATTAAAGCGCTATCTGATAATACAACCGCTCTTGACATTCGAGCAGTTATTTGATGCTGAGGTTTAGATAGAAGATGCAATCCAGTCTAATGATATCGATGAGGTCGAGGTAAGCCAAAAGCCAAAAAGACCTTACCCAACCAACTACCAAAACCAACCCACCTTTTCCACTAATCACGCATCTTACTCTAAAGAGGTGAATTTGCTAAACACCCAATTAAATCGATCGAATTCTTCACCTTCGTTACCTTTTCCTAGAAACAACTAGCTCTCGCAACCGAAAATGCCAAGGAGAGTTTTCACACCCTTTAATATCTCTCTAACCACGGCCTTGAATTTACTTGTCGAAAAAAGGATGATAAAACTTCTTGATCCAATGCCGCCTCTTAACCCTTTACTGCCATTGTAACGACTCAATTCAGACCCTAGTTGTAACAACTTGGTTGGTAATAACCCGTATAAAGACCCAGCGCAAACCATAGTATTAGCGACGGTTAGCCGATGAGATCTTAGGTTGCCAAAATGAAGAAAATTGTTAGCCCAATGGCTTTTTAATTAGATTTTGATGATTTTCATAATTTATTTTCTTAATTAAATTAATTTAAAAGGATTATATTTTAATATTTCCAAAAAGATAAGTGTCGACACTACATACCTAATGAGTCAACACCTTAAGCCATTTGTGCGGACTCTTTGCATCGAATGGATTGACACTAAGTGTTATGTCAAAGAACATTTTGAGTTGACACAAATTGATATTTGAGTCGACACCTAAAGGAAAAGTACGCTTGAAACTCTCAAGTTTGTTGACACAATTGAGAAATTGAATCGACACCTTAACATGTTTGTTTATGATGTTTCAAGTACTCGTTTGAGCCGACACCAAACTAGTTTGGGTCGACACCTTTAGTATTAGACCAGAATCAACTTTGGTTTGATACCAGATGCACTCTAAGTCGACACCAAGTCAAAAGAAGATGAGCAAAATGAGTCGACACCAAAATAATTTGAGTCGACACCTACACAAGCCTTGTGGGATTTAACTTGAGTCGACACCAACGCCTTTTGAGTCGACACCAAGTAATCCGTTGGATTCCTGTCTTCGGGTGATATGAGTCGACTCCAAAGCTAAATGGGTCAACACCAGAGTTTCAAGACAATTCTCAACTCCAACTCAAAAGGGTCGACACTAAAGGTTTATGAGTTGACACAAAGGTTCCCAATGGGACCAAGCTATTTGGGTCGACACCAAATGACTTCAAGTCGACCCCAAAACAATTGAGACCATCTGCACTTTTTTGAGTCGACACTAGATCAAAATGAGTCGACTCTAAAAGTCCTGAGGCTGTCTGCATCCTTATAAGTCGACACCAAAACGAAGATGAGTTAACACCAAAATTTTAGTAGCTTACCAGACAAAAAGGGTTGACACCAAAGACGATATGAGTCGACACCAAATGTCTCTCATGAAAAACTGAAGTAATACTTGAGTCGACACCAAAAACTTCATGAGTCAACACCACCGTGTGGGTGAGGAAGATGCAGAATTTGTGTCGACACTATTGAAGAAATGAGTCAATACAATCACTTGAAGAATTAAGCCCTAGATATTTTGAGTCGACACCAAATGACTTTGTGTTGACTCTTGCGACAGATTTAAAATCTCGCGTTGGTTCTAATGGAAAGATTTCAGTTCATTTAATGCTTCCACCAACCCACCAACAACTATTAACTTCAAAAGGCTATAAAAGAAGTTAAGATTCCGAGCTTCAAATTTACTGGAATATCTGGATACTATTCTATTTCTCAAGATCATAGCTCACATCCTTGAGAAAATCATTTACTGCTATTGAATACTCCTTCAACCTATCCTCTCTTTATTGCTCATTTAATTCCAATCATTTGTAAAGAGAGTGAGATAGTTAATCTTTGATTCTGTCATTTACTGTAACAGAGAGTGAGTCACCCTTGATTTGTGAGACCCGGTTACTTTTTAATTTAATAAATAAAATGTTGTGTATTAATTGACCTTGGTTGATTATAAATTGTGAAACATATGTAGATTAACATATGGTTAGGGGCCAGTACGCCTGGTAACTCATGCTTGAGTTTTGGGTAGATCCACCAGTTTGCACAGTGACTCGTGAATTTTAAATCGAGAATAATTTTAAAATTTGATAATTTTTGGAAAAATAATTTTTAGTTAATGAGAAATTAAAAATATTAGTTTTAATGTCCTTGATGCATGTATGTGGGTTAAAAATACATCACAAGACTTAAAAAGCTTTAAGTTTAACCTTGGGTGGAGTGTGAGTGGGGAATGGGCCCCACCCACCAATCTTCTCCAAGAAGACTCCTCTCCCCTCTTCTCTTTCACTCTGTTGTCTCTCTCTCTTTCTCATCTCTCTCTTCATCTTCCAAGCTCCAATGGTGGAGAAAATTAGATCCTAGGCTTTTCAACCTATTTTTTCATAGTGTCAGATTTGGATTTTGGCAACGCCACAGAGATGGAGTATTGATCTACTCGACGAGGGCTGTGAGACCTTGGTTCAATTCTTTTTCAAGATATATGTGTGTGTGTGTGTGTGTGTGTGTGTGTATTTGACGTGTTCTTTTTCGTTATACAAAATTTCTTAAGCAGAAGGGCTTAAGGAATTTCAAGATGCTGATTAAATTAAATTGTCAGTAATTAAATTTAATTGGCAGGTAACGGAAATCTTAATGTGGGGAGAAATGTTAAGCATTTAATAACAGGAGCTTAATTCAAGATGGACTTAAGATTATGGGTCAAAGTGCAATTATAGTTTTTTAGTGCTATGAACTGTAATTCAGTATTTTATGAAAATTGTAGAAACCGTTGCTAGTTTTCTATAATTGCAGATGCCGCTATGAGGTTTGTTTAATTGCAAAAATAGTTGATACGTGTCTGTGTTCCACTGAAAGTTTTACTCATAATTACTCCGCAGGTCCTTGCTGTAGCCCTATAAATATGCAGGTAGGCTGAACCAATTTCATAACTTGTCTTATAAGACTAAAGCAGTCCAGGGTCTGCCGATATACATTCTTGATAGAATGTAGCCCACTCTACATTCAAGAATTGCATAAGAAAATACAGTATAAGATCTGGCAGGAATTTCAACTCAGATTCAAATCGTAGTTGAAGATTCTACCTGTAAAAAGATATTTTTTTAAATTAACTTCAGATGCACGTGTTTTATTTTGATCGTTCGTCATCAAAAAATTTATCTGGAGTCTATTTTGGCGTTTACTCCTCCACTTAATTTTTTCTGATAATAGTTTACAAAAATAATAATCTTGGTAGTTTTGCCTCCAACAATTGGTATCAGAGCTATTTTATTTTTTATTTTCGATTACCGGGGCCAAGTAATTTTAGAATTGTTTCTAACTTTGTTTCGCTAGTATTCTAATCTCAGTTTTATGATCGTCATTTATTTTTCATCTTTGATTGAATGTGTTTAAATGATGATTATTTTTTTAATCACAGGCGTTAACCGTGATAGATCGAATGTGAGCCTTCGGGACATAAGATCGATGTAATAGCTAGTTTTTATTTTTAAAATATTTGTTTAGATAATTTAAGAATCGGTTGAACATTTCCAAGAAAACAGAACGGAGGTGGCACCAACGGTGGTTCGGATTTTTACGGGCCACGGATCACGGATCACGGTAAGTTTTTAATGGTTTTAAATGAATTTTTTTGGTGAGTTTTTTTTACAATATTTATGAATAAAAAGCAACATAAAAAATAAGTAAAAAACTGCGAGGAAAAATGCCAAAATAGCCCGATTCCGGCGACTTTGTTGGCGGCGGTTCGGCGGCAATTTTTATGATTTTTTGGCCCTTTTTTGGGACCATTTTTTGGGAGATTTTTAAGACATAAAATAGAAGTAAAACATACTTCTAAATACTATCAAAAACCAAAAACAATTGGGCCAAAATCACAACCCAAATAGGCAACTAACAGGCTGGCGACGGTAGTGGCTTCCAGACAGTTTTTTCAAGAGCTGTTTAGACTATTTTCGAGCTATTTTTCACAATAGGATTCTACTTTTTACGAGATTTTCAACGGTATAAAGTACGTCAAAAATAGAGTTCGAAAAGTTGGCGGTTTCAGGCGGCAGTAGTTTTAGGCTTATTTTTTGGCCTTTTTCTGGGTAGTTTTTCAAAATATTTTTTGACAAAAAATCTTATATTTTGAGAGTTTTCCAACCATATAAAACTCGTAAAAAATAATGCTCGAATGAGGCGGCGAGGGTGGTGCTGATGGTGGCTAGTGGTGACCGACGGTTTATCTCACCCAAGGCTGTTTTGTGTTGATTTTCTAATGTATACGAGACTGATATGATATATCAAAATATATGAAATAGTATCAAGAAATTCAGATGCAATCAAGACACTAAATTAGAGGCGAACATGAATTGAAATAGCTTATTATTTTTAGGAGACTAAAACACCTCAATGTTTTACTTGGATCATAAAACTAGGATATATGAATATTATATTTATATATATATATATATGAACTCCGTGGATGATTGCATATCTATTTTATTTATCATGTTAATTTAATTAATTCATAAATTTAATTTTAATTAAAATATTTTGTAATAAAAAATTCAATTAAGTTTTTTTTAATTAATTAATTTTAATTAAATGAAAAAACATTAGATATTTTATTTTTTACAAAATATCATATTTAAGATGATTTTTTAAAATTCGAATATCATGGAAAATGCTGGAATTAATTTTAAATTTTGATTTAATTAAATATAAAAATATTTAATCAAAATAAATTATTATTTTTTAAAAATTATGGAATAAAAAATAAAATAAATAAATACCTTTAGTCACTACCTCTACTGAAAAGTTGAAGAAAGAATTGTGTATTTATTAAATTTTATTTATTGGCCATTTAAATACGAAAGGATTGTTTGATAAATCAGAATATTTAGAATCGTGTATACGGAAAGATGTTTGATTATTTCAAATCGTGTGACTTTCAAAATTAATAAATTTAATTTCATTTAATAGATTTTTATAACTTTTAAAAATATTTTAAAAATCTATATGGGAGAAAAAATTTATTCACAGATAAATTATGCGATTTTCATCACCAGTTTGTAAACGATGCAATTAAATCCTGCGTGTCGACAATAAGGCCTTCCTCCCCAACGGATAGATTAATTACGGTATTGTCAGTATAAACCTTCTTTGGAGATAATTCTAGATAATTTTACCTGGCATGGTCAGTTGCCTAGATAGTAAAATTAAAATGAATTGGTCTGTCTGGTTTTATGAAGGATAGTAGACGTCCTCCCATCGATGCGTGCTATTCTCATATTACCATACTTCTGGCGAATTAATTTTAAAATGGTAGAGGAAACCAAATTAAAACAAATTCAAAGTTTGCTCATCACAATTAACGGTATTTTAATTATGTGATTATTAGGATTAAAATGATTTTCAACCCACTCACTTTAATACTCAAAGAAAATAAACTAACGGGAGCAATTTTTGTCGACTAGAAATATAATATGGATATAACTTAAACTACCAATGTTAATCCTCCAGTACCCAAAAATGTGTTTGTTTTTTAAAAAAGTTCTTCCTCGGGGCCGAAAGGTATAAAAAAGAAAAAGGTTCAGAAACAGGGAGACATAGTTTCCAGTGTAATTAGTGGGCCACGAATTGGTGCGACAAAGCCAAAAGGCAAATATTTTCACTGTAACCAGACACGACACTACAAAAAGCTATGTTTAGTATTTCTCAAAAGGCATAACAATCAGGGTAATTTCTAGTCACTGGTTATGAAAACATGTTTAACTGTGTTATCTACTGGTAACTGGTGTGTAGATACGGAAGCTACTAATCATGTCTGTAATTCGTTACAAGGGAACCAAAAAATCCGACAACTTAGTGATGGAGAGATTTACCTGCATATAGGTAATAATACAAAGATAACAGTAGTAGTAGTGGGAGATTTCATTCTCAATTTTGGTAGAGATCGAGTTTTAATATTGAGAGATTGTCGTTATGTACTTTTCATAAGAAGGAACTTAGTTTTTATTTCTAGATTGGTTAAAGACATATATTTAGTTTATTTTAATAATTTTATGATTATTAAGAATAATAAACGGGTTATCTATTTTGGTACATTGGTTGATGATCTTTATGTTATTACAATTATCTCTTCTACACTGCAATTAACTCAATTGAATAACACATCTAATTTACCATTTAAGAGAAAATTTTCTTCTTTAATGAACCAAGCTTTTCTTTGGCACTTACGCTTGAGTCATATTAATCTAAAAATAATAAAAAGATTGGTAACAGATGAACCTTTGAGTTAATCGAAAGTGGAGGCACTTCTAGTATGTGAATCTTACTTAGAGGTTAAGATGACACAAGAGGCCCTTTTCATCCAAAGGCTATAGAGCTAAAGAACCATTAGAGCTGGTTCATTATGATGTATGTGGTTCTATGATAATCCGGGCTAGAGGTAGCTTTGAGTACTTCGTCAATTTCATTGATGACTACTCAATGTATGAGAAATTTAAAGAATTTAAGGCGGAGGCGGAGAAGCATTTGGGTAAAAGTATTAAATCACTACAATCCAACCGTGGTGGGAAGTACCTTTTTAGAGAGTTTAGGGACTACTTGTCATCAAAGGGGATTATATCCTAGTTGACTGCACTGGACACTCCGTAGCAGAATGGTGTAGCAGAAAGAAAGAATAAGACTCTTATGGAGATGGTAAGGTCGATGATGAGTTATTTAAAATTACCCAATTCATTTTAGGGACTTGCATTAGAAACAACAGCTTATATTCTAAACTTGATACCTTCTAAATTAGTATCCTCTACTCCCACATAATTGTTGACTGGGTGAAAGCCGAGTCTAAGAAATATTCGAATTGGAGGGTGTCCAGCACATGTGCTGAAAAGGAACACAGGTAAGTTGGAGCTGAGGACAGAAGTCTATTTCTTTATAGGGTATCCGAAGGGAATGAATGGTGGTCTATTTTATTATCTTAAGAATCAGAAGGTCATTGTTAGCAGCAATGCCTAGTTCTTAAAATATGATTATATTGTAGACCATAGGCCCAAAAATAATATTATTTTGGATGAAATGAGAGGAAATACCAGTATAACGGAAGAATAAGTCACTGATATTTCATTATCTCGTCATAGTGGAAGGAATATCAGAACTTGTGCAAATCAAGAATATGGTTCTGATTCTACATAGCGTGTTACTGCTAGTACACAGACACAGGTAGTGCCTTATCGTAGTGAGAGAGTTGTTTATCAACCTGACTAGTATATGTTCTTGGGATAGTCTTTTGATAAGATATCAACACAACTAGATACCAAACTCTGTGACTACAACTAAGCACTTCAGGACAAAGGTGTAGATCTTTAGCAAATGGCTATGAATTCAGAGATAGAATCTATGTATTTCAATCAAGTCTGAAAACTTATAGGGCCACCCGAAATGATAAAACTAATTGGATGCAAGTGGGGCTACAAAAGGAAGAGAGGAGCAGAGGGGAAGATTGAAACCTTTATAGCTAGACTTGTTGCTAAAGGGTTCACTCAAAAAGAATGGATTGATTATGAGGAAACCTTTTTGCCAGTAGTCATGCTTAAGTCTATCTGAATTCTCTTATCGATTATCGCACATTTTGATTACAAAATCTGGCAAATAGAAGTTAAGATAGCTTTCCTTCACAGAAGCCTTGATAAGTGTATCTATATAATACAACCAGACGGATTCATTATAATGGGCCAAAAATACATGTTGTGTATGCTTAAGAGATCTATTTATGGATTTAAGCAGGTATCGAGGTCTTGGAACACTCAGTTTAATCAAACCATTAAGTCTTATGATTTTGATCAAAGTCTGGATGTGTCATATGTGTACAAGAAATGTAACGGAAGCATGGTGATCTTCCTAGTACTTTATGTAGACGATATATTGCTCATCGAAAACGATATTGGGGTATTATCTACGGTTAATGTATGGTTATTTGGGCAGCTTGATATGAAGGACTTGAAAAAATCTAGTCACATCCTTGGAATCAAGCTTATGCAAGATTAGAAACAAAAGATGTTAAGCTTATCACAAGTAAAGTATATTGATGATATCTTTACTCGTTTTAGGATGCAAAATTTTAAGAAAGGGTTTTTCCCTTTCAGGTATGGAATCACTCTATCCAATAATTAGTGTCCTAAGACACCTGATGAGATAGAGAAGATGAAGGCGGTTCCTTATGCTTCGGCAGTAGGAAGCCTCATATATACTATGCTTTGCACTAAACTCAGCATCTGCTTTGCCATTGGGATGGTTATTAGATATCAGTTTAACCTAGGGAAGGAGTATTAGACCGAAGTAAAAAATATAATCATGTACCTGAAAAGGTCTAAGGATTATATGTTAGTTTACCAAGCAGACAGTCTAGTACCTTTGGGATACATAAACTTAGATTTCTAGTCTGATATAGATTTTAGTAAGTCTACCTTAGGTTATGTGTTTACCTTAGAAGGTAGAGCTATAAATTAGAGGAGTATCAAGCAATCCTGCATTGCTGATTCCACCATAAAGACCAAGTATGTGGCAGCTTCTGAAGCAGCTAAAGAGGCCGTTTGGCTCATAAACTTCCAATTGGATCTATATGTGGTACATTCAGTCGAATCGACTATTACACTTTATTGTGATAATAACGGAGCGGTTACAAACTTGAAGGAATCAAAAATCCATAAAAAAGAAAAAACACATTGAGCGTATGTATTACATGATATAAGAAATTGTACAGAGATGTGATGTTACTGTGACCATGATTGCATCAAGAAACAACCTTCTAGATCCTTTACAAAGAGCTTACTGGCTAAGACTTTTGATACTCATATAGAGGGCATAGGAGTTAGATGTATGGCAGCATGGTTTTGTGTATAAGTGGGAGATTGTTAGGGTTGGTATACTAAAAATCATATTTTTAGTATTTAATTTTATTTTAATAATAAAATTATTTTTCATTTTATGAGAATCTTTATGAGTAATGTATGTGTATCATTTCTTTAATGTTATGCATGAATGTTTGATATTTTATATAGTATTTAATCTGGTGTGTAGAGTATTGCTTACACACAGAAGATCAGATTTTAGGTTCTTGCATAATATAAGTTTTATGTTCATAGTTTAGATGGAAATAGATATACCATCGGAATGCCTATAGCACAGAGTTTTAGTAGACCTGTCTTGATTACGGAGAACATATAACAGCCTCGTTTATTATTCTGACTCTCTATGCTAGTACACGTTATGTGTATTGAATGCGATATTTGGGGTAATTAATTTTATACTGACTATATAAATTAATTCACACCCCAAGGTTATTATAAATACTGCTTATACTCTTAATTCTAAAATAATTATTAATTTTTATATATTTAATATTCGTTATTTTGATTTATTAGAGGATGTGATCTTATATGGGTTTATATTTCTGGTGAGTTGAATAGAGATATTATTTATATGGTGAATATTAATTATTGACGGAATCCACATCCCAAAATATCGAGATTGACGATGCCCCCTTAAGAAAGCTTATAAGTTTTAACTAGGTCAAACCCTACAGGTAGATTTGATTATCTGGTAGTCAAATAAGTTAAGCAGAAAGGTTTAAGAAATTTTAAGATGCCGATTAAATTAAGTTGTCAATAATTAAATTTAATTGCTGATATCGAGAATCTTAATGTGAAAAAAAATGTTAAGCATTTAATAACAGAGCTCAATGCAAGATGGTCATGAGACTATGGATCACAGTGCAATTATAGTTATTTAGTGGTGTGAATTGTAATTCAGTGTTGTATAAAAATTGTAAAAAAACGCTAATAATATTTCATAATTACGGATACCGCTATGAGGCTTGCTTAATTGCAAAAATCACTGATACGTGTCTGTGTTCCACTGAGAAGTCTTACTCATAATTACTCCTCAGGTCTCTGTTGTAACCCTATAAATATGCGGGTAGACTGAACTAGTTTCATAACTTGTCTTCTAAGACTAAAGCAGTCCAAGTTCGGGCGGTACACATTCTTGATAGATTGTAGCCCACTCTACATTCAAGAATCGTACAAGGAATTACAATAGAAAATCTGACAGGAGTTTCAACTCGGATTCAAATCGTAATTGAAGATTCGACTGGTAAAAAGATATTTTTCAAAATTAACTTCGGATGCACGTGTTATATTTTGATCGTTCGTCATCAAAAATTTTATTTGGAGCCTATTTTGGCGTTTATCCGTCCAGTTAATTTTTTCTGAAAATTATTTACAAAAATAATAATCTTAGCAGTTTTACCTCCAACAGGATAACCTTGTTGTCAATGAGGTCCTGAATCTCATGATGTAACTGTATACATTTGTCTGTCAGATGCCCATGGCCATGGTGATAAGCACAGTATTGGGAAGCATTGTACCTCATAGGTAAGGAATCTCGTGTAGGCATAAGATCCAATAACTTGATAAGCCCCTTCTCAACAAATCGGTTCAGGACTATGGACAATAGAATGTTAATGGGAGTAAAGAATCTCCTTGGTGTGATGCTGGTTGTTATTCGATTGCTAGGTACTACCTGAATGTTGGGTGGAGGATGAGGGATTCAGAAGGTTAACCTTGTTCGGACGAGAAACAAGGTTGGTAGAGGTGGACTGGTTCTAAGTGTTGGTGGAGAAAGACCTCCTCAGTTTTTGTCTGGGTTTGAACTTTTCAATGTCCCCAGATTGAATTGCTTCTTCAATTTGCACCCCATCATCAAATAGCTACTCAAAAGTGGAGAGTGATTGTGTGATCAGATAGCATTTTAGGGGGGATTGCAAAATTTTCACCATATTTCTCACTTGTTTCTTTTCAGTCAGCTGATTTATCATCTTGGCCTCTTTTCCTCTCCACCAAGTCAGGAAGTCCACAAATGACTCCTAGCTTTCCTAACGAGTGGTTTTCAACTCCCAAGTGGTCACGTCCAGCTGGACATTGTAACTGTACTGGCTGATGAATGTTGTGGCTATGTCTTCCTATGTTCTAGTCTTAGCAACATCAAGGGAGAGAAACCACCTCTGAGCTGCCCCCGAAAGAGAGTGGTGGAAGAGTTAAGCCTTTAACTGGTCGTCGGTCCCCATGGGGGAAAGGGTACCAACATACATCCTCAAATGAATTTAAGGATCACTGGTTTTGTTAAACTTCTCCATCGAAGGCATTTTAAATTTCTCCAGAAGCTTAGCATCTAGGAATAAGCATAATCCCCTCACATCTAGCATATACTCCTTCACCCCTTTTTCCTTCCTCAAAAACTTTTTCATACAATCAATCTTTCTTGCCAGTGCGGACTCCCTAGATTGAGTAGTGTTTTCTTCTTCTACCAAGACTGGGCGAGGAACCCGAGGTGGCACAATGACCTATGGTGCGTCTAGTCCCTGGTTATCATCCTAGAAATCTTCACCATTTTCATTCGTATCCTCCGACTATCCATTTACACCTGGCAAAGAGGCCTAAATTGCCCAAATTTATGCTTGGCACTGGTTCTGAGCTAAGGTTTTCTGGTCCACTGCCCTCTATATATCAGTGATCGCCCTCATCAGGGCTGTAAGATTTACCTCATTCTCTCTCATTTCAGATGATTCAAATGATTATTCCAATATCCTGTAGAGTGTACTTGTTACCGATCTAACCCAAACACGTGCTGACTGTGATCTTTTTGGCTCAATAATCTAAACTCAAAAAAAACTTGAATCCCAAAAGTAGAGTTACCAGTATCAAACACTTCTCGAAAAAGAATTCTAATGACAGGTAGCAAACATGTCAGATACCCAAAATAACAAACCACAAGTAGATAATCATTGAAACTGAAGCAATGCCCCTGTCGGGCTGATACTTGCAGCATACCAACTAAACATCTGAGAACCAAGGAAAGCTAAGGAGGGGATTAACAAAATTATAGTAGAAAGGTCTATCCAAAAAAATCTAAACAAAGAAACGGGCAGCACTCTGGCAAAAAATAGTTCTAAGCCAAAGGGACCAGTTTGACCTAAGATTCTAAGAAAAAAAATGGGCAGCACTCTAGTAGGTAAAACAAAACTAGCCCACACGAGTCTATAAGACAAGATCCTAGACAAGGGTTCGAAGAAAGCGAACTTCAACAAAAACGGGGGTAGAAAACCAATAGCCCGGGAAAAACCCAAAAGAAAGAAAAACTATCCTACAGGCTTCGAATCAGAACACGGGCATGACCCCGAGAAGAAAATTAACGGCATGAAAGCCAAGCAAAGTAAGGAACAAAACCCGAGTAAGAGCCCGAAGGAAAAATTAGCCTATACAACAAGGGATAACAAAACACTCGGGCCAAACCGAAAAAAAGAAACTAGCCTAAGCCGAAGAAACAATCCTAACAAACACAAACAAAATATACAATAAATAAAACAAATAATCCTACTGGGTTAGCAGCACCTAATGGGGTGTTCTAAGCTACTATATACAGAAATGGTCGATTTTGGTCAATAATCATGGTACGTTCTAAATAGAACTGTGTATACACCTCCGATGCCTGGTGTAGTACAGGACATGGTCAAGCAGTACGCACAAACTCTTTTACCGCATCTATTAAAGCATGTAGTCAATAAGGCTTGCCCACCTTCCCAACAGCCCCAAAACAGTAAACCGATCGGGGTATCGAGTCGAACAAGCAGGGGGATAAGAGCAATGCAAATGCATGCGAGAATTTAAATGAGAAATTCGTATTAAAAACCAATGATATTTTCAAGTCTAACTCTTTTAATTGATTTTGGTAAACCATTCCCCAGCGAAGTCGCTAAAAAATACTGTGGCGGTAGAATTTTAGGATTTTTGTTGTAAAAAAATAAGGTATTTGAAAAAATGTCTAGAAAATATTTTAACACCTTGAAAACTAAATTTTAGAAACTCATTTTTGTTGAAAATGGAGTCGCCACTTAGTTTTTGAGAAAAAATTAAGAAAAATAAAAATGGCTACTAATCTTTAAAATGTTAAGCAGAGAAAAGAGGTTTGTGGGCGAAGGTACGAATCGGGGAAGGTGTTAGGCACCCTGTTCACCCAACCATAAGGTTGGCATCTTCTAATTATCATTGGTTTTTAATAAGATTTTTCAAATTCATGCAAATATAGAAAATAGAGGTGAGGAGAAATCATTCTAAATTAAATACATAAAAAACATAGCATATATGTATAGAACGTCGAAACAAAGCAAATTAAAAAATTCTAAGTCTTACCGCATGCATTTTCAACTTAAAGGATACATGAAATAAACCTGCATGCGATATCATCAAAATTAACATGATTCAAATAATAGAAAATATGCTAAAGGTCACTAAAATCACCTAAACTTGAATTGCTAATAATATAACCCAAACTATTCTAAACATGATTTTAAAGAATATTTTTAAATTAGCATACTAAACATGCACATTATCGAATAATCTAAAAGTACATAAACATGATTAATTTTTACTAAAGAAAAATGTTAAACTAAAATAAAAATATATGTAAAAATTTTATATTAAAACTTAGCAATGAAGAAATTATTTAAACTAACAACAAGAGTTTTATAAGAGAAAGAAAAAGAAAAACTAAGGAATTATAATTATAACCAAAAGAAATAAACTTACTTATTATCATGGATTTTGTGAGTTTTATATAAAAAACTAAATAAATCAAAGAAAAGTAAATTAAAAATTACAAAAGGAGAGACAATTCTAGTATTAGTAGATATTGAATAAAAGAAAAGAAAAAGGGAATACTATTTAAAAAGTGAAAATTAAAATAACATTAAAAGAAAAAATTAAACTAACATTAAAAGCTTTTGTAAATAAAAGAAAAGTAAAGGAAAAGGAATACTATTAAAAGTAAATTAAACAACACACTAACAAATGAGAATAACAATTATTACATAATAATATAAATAAGAAATATAAAATATGGGTGCAATATTCTTAATTACAACCATACGAATGTTAATGCGTTGATTATGTCAATAACAACATGGGAAGTTGATATTGCCGAATATATTAGCACTTATTTTAATGAACTTCTATAGGTAACAATGTGCTATGTGTGCAATGTAAACAAAATTATAACTAAGAAGTTAATAAAAAATATCCAAACTATGCATATTACACTAAACTCATGCTTACAACTCCATAAATAAAATGGTGAATTCTACTAACCATATACATGAATAAGGTATCAGAATTGAAATTAAAGGTAACCCGGTCACTCCAAGAGAGGAAATGGAGATAGAAAGACCGGAGATCCAAGTAGAATATCTGGATTGCCAGTGAATCCTCGAGTCGGGAAGTGGTAATCAGCAGTCTAATTCTCAAGTGATGATCTAATCTTGTTAGGGTTTCAGAGTTTCGGTATCGGTAGTCAGGTTCTCGGAGCTTTGGCAGGGTTTCGGCGTCGAGGCTCGTACTATATCGGTACTTCGGTAGAGTCTCTCTCACCAAAATTCTGTCTTGAAAACGTACTAGGGGGTACGGTATTTATAGAACTCTTTAACCAATGAAGTGCTGACAGATGTTGGGACACGTCAGGCCATTTGGAGTTGGCGGTCACTAGGTTCATAGTGGGCGATCGCCACAAAAATCAAGCTTCCAAGAGTTTCTTATGGCGATCCCCACGATGAAGATGGTAACCTCATGGTTCAATTATGGCAGTCGCTGCCTTTGGCTAGGGTTTTCAAGAGTTTCTTGTGTAGGTTGCTACAATGAACATCCATAAGGTTCCAACATGACGGTTCAAGATGATTTCACTGATTTGAAGTTTTTGATAATTGGGTTCACAGTATAGAGCTTGGATAATTTTTCAAAGATCATACTAAAACACCAATCCACTTGTTTTCATCATTGAATTTACCTGGACCAACCTAAGATTAGGCATGGTCAAATTGGGGTGTCTATACCGGTCCAAACTTATAAGCTTCCTTAAGGGATATCATCAATCTCGAATATTCGAGACGTAGATTCCATCAAAAATTAATATTCACCATATAAATAGTACCGCTATTTAACTCGCTGGAAATATACATTCATATAAGATCGCACCCTCTAATGAATCAAAACTATGAATATTAAATATACGCAAATCAATAATTATTTCTAAATTAAGAGCATAAGCACTCTCATAATAACATTTGGGTGTGAATTAATTTATGTCATTAGTATAAAATTAATTACCCCAATGTGTCCCATTCAATACACACAAAGTGTACTAGCATAGAGAGTCAGAACAATAGAAGACGCTATTATTTGTTCACCGTAACCAAGGCAGGCCTACTAAAACTCTGTGCTACAGTGGTATCGATGGTATGTCTATTTTCATCTAAAGTGTGAACAAATAACTTATATTCTGCAAAAACCTAAAATCTAATCTTTTGTGTGTAAGTTGTATTCTACACAACAAATTAAATACTGTACATAATATAGGACATCAATGTGTAACATTAAAGAAAATGATATTCCATACATTGCTCATTAAGATTCTCATAAAATAAAATTTTAATTTTATTAAAAATAAAATAAAATAATAAAAATATTATTTTCAGTATACAACCCTAACAATCTCCCATTTATAGTCAAAGCCATGCTCCCATACATCTGACTCCCATGCCCTCTACATGACTATCAAAAGTCTTAGCCGAAAAACTTTTCGTAAAAGGATTTGCAAGGTTATCTCCTGATGCAATCTTAGTCACAGCAACATTACCCCTCTGTACAGTTTTTTATATCAGGTGATACTTACGCTCAATGTGCTTTTCTTTCTTGTGGACTCTAGGTTCTTTCGAGTTTTCAACTGCTTCGCTATTATCACAATAAAGTGTAATTGCCGACTGAACTGAAGGGAGCACATCTAGATCCAACAGGAAGTTTCTGAGCCAAATAGTCTCCTTGGCTGCTTCAGAGGCTTCCACTTACTCGGCCTCTATGGTGGAATTAGCAATACAGAACTGCTTGATACTCTTCTAACTTATAGCTCCACCTCCCTAGGTAAGCATATATCCTAAGTTAAACTTACGAGAATTTTTGTCTGACTAAAAATATGAGTCTGTGTACCCTAAAGGTACTAGATTGTTTTCCTGATAAATTAACATATAATTCTTAGTCTTTTTCAATTACTTGATTATATTTTTTTACTGCACTCCAATGCTCCTACCCTGGCTTAGAATGATATATGCTAATCATGCCAAAGGCAAAGCAGATGTCAGATCTAGTCCAAAGCATAGCTTACATTAGGCTTCCTACTGCCAAAGTATAAGAAACTGCCTTCATCTTCTCTATCTCATCAAGTGTCTTAGGATACTAATCCTTGGATAGAGTGATTCCATGCCTGAAAGAGAGAACTCTTTTCTTGAAATTTTGCATGCTAAAATGAGCAAGAATATCAATTATATACTTTGCTTGCGATAAGTCCAACATCCTGTATTTTCGATCTCGCATAAGCCTTATCCCAAGGATGTAACTGGCTTCTTCTAAGTCCTTTATATCAAACTGCCCAGATAACCAAACTTTTATCGTAGATAATGCCCACACATCATTTCTAATGAATAGGATATCATCTACATAAAGTACTAGAAAGATCATCATGCTTCCGTCACGCTTCTTGTACACATAAGACTCATTTAGACTCTTATCAAAATCACAAGATTTTATAGCTTGATCAAATCGAGTATTCCAAGACATTGATACCTGCTTAAGTCCATAAGTAGATCTCTTATGCTTACACAACATATGCTCTTGGCCCTTCGTTATGAAACCATCTAGTTGTATCATATAGATACATTCATCAACACTTTCGTTAAAAAAAGCTGTCTTAACATCCATTTGTCAAATTTTGTAATCGAAATGAGTAGCAATGGATAAAAGAATCTGGATAAACTTGAGCATGGCTATCAGCGAAAAGATTTTCTCATAATCTATCTCTTCTTTGTGAGTAAACCCTTTAGTAACAAGCCTATCTTTGAAGGTTTTAACCTTCCCATCTGCTCCTCTCTTCCTCTTGTAGATCCACTTGTATCTAATGAGTTTTATCCCTTCGAGTAGTTTTACAAGTTTTCAAACCTGATTAGAATACATAGATTCTATTTCTGAATTCATAGTCCATTGTCAAATATCTGTATCTTTGTCCTGAAGTGTTTTATTGTAGTTACAGGGTTTGATATCCAGTTCTATCAGGATTTTGTCAAAAGACTCTCCTAAGAACATATGCCAATCAAGTTGATGAACAACCCTCCCATTACTGCGAGGCACTACCTGTGTCTCTGTACTAGTAGTAACACGCTATGCAGAATCTAAACCTTATGCATGAGCACCCAATTCATTATTTGCACATGTGCCGATAATCCTCTCACTACGATAAGGTAATGGGATATTAGTGACTTGTGGTTCCTCTTCCGTTATGCTGGTATTTCCTCTCATTTCATCCAAAACAATATTACTTTTGGGCCTATGGTATATAATATAATCCTCTTCCAAGAATTAGGCATTGGTGCTAATAATGACCTTCTGATCCTTAGGATAATAAAATAAATCACCCTTCGTTCCCTTAGGATACCCCATAAAGAAATAGACTTCTGTCCTCGGTTCCAACTTATCCGCGTTTCCTTTCAGCACATGTGCTTGACACCCCTAAATTCGAATATGTCTCAGACTAGACTTACTCCTGGTCCATAATTCTGTGGGAGTAGAAGGTACTGAGTTAGAAAGTACCAAGTTCAGAATGCAAGCCACCCCCAAAACGAATCGGATAAACCTGAATAACTCACATGGACCTTATCATCTCTATAAGAGTCCTATTCCTTCTTTTTGCCACACCATTCTGCTGCGGAGTACCTAGTGCAGTCAACTTATGTATAATTCCTTCCAATGAAAAGTAGTCCCTAAATGCTCCAAAGAGGTACGCTCCACCATGATTGGATCGTAGTGATTTGATACGTTTACCTAGACGCTTTTTGTCTCCGCCTTGAATTCTTTGAATTTCTCAAATTAATCAGGCTTACGGTGTATTAGATAAATGTATTCATACCTTGAGTAGTCATCAATGAAACTGACGAAGTACTCAAAGCCACCTCTAGCCCGAATTATCATAGGACCACATATATCAGAGCGAACCAGTTCCAATGGTTCTTTAGCTCTATACCCTTTGGTGAAAAAGGGTCTTTTGGTCATCTTACCCTTAAAGTAGAATTCACAGACTAAAAGTGCTTCCACTTCCAATGAACTCAAATGTTCATCTTCTACCAATCTATTTATTCTTTGTAGATTAATATGACCTAAGCGTAAGTGCCAAAGAAACATTTGATTCATTAAAGAAATTTTTTTTTCTTATATGATAAATTAAATATGTTATTCAATTCAGTTAGTTGCAGTATAAGAGAGATTAGAATAATAACATAAAGATCATCCAACATGTACTAGAATAGATAACCCGTTTATTATCCTTAATAACCACAGAATTATTAAAATAAACCAAATATCTATCTTTAACCAATCTAAAAATGAAAACTAAGTTCCTTTTAATAGAAGGTACATAAAGACTATTGCTCAATATTAAAATTTGATCTCTATTAAAATTGAGAGTTAGAACAATAAGCGACGCTATTATCTATTTCCCGTAACTAAGACAAGCCTAATAAAACTATGTGCTACAGTCGTACCAATGGTATATCCATTTCCATCTAAACTGTGAGCAAATAACTTATATTCTACAAGAACCTAAAATCTGATCTTCTGTGTGTAAGCCGTACTCTATACACTAGATTAAATATTATACAGAATAAAGGGCATCCATGCATAACATTAAAAAAATAATATTACATACATTGCTCGTTAAGATTCTCATAAAATAAAAAATTAGTTTTATTAAAAATAAAATTAAATACTAAAATCATAATTTTTAGTATATAACCCTAACAAAGAGCACATGTTGTGCAAGCTTAAGAGATCAATTTATAGACTTAAGCAGGAATCGAGGTCTTAGAATACTCGATTTGATCAAGTCATAAATTCTTATAGTTTTGATCAAAGTCCAGATGAGTCCTGTGTGTACAAGAAGAATGACGAAAGCATAGTGATCTTTCTAGTACTTTATGTAGATAATATCTTACTCATTGAAAATGATGTAAGGGCGTTATCTTGGGTAAAATTATGGTTATCTTGGCAGTTCAATATGAAGGACTTGGGAGAAGCCAATCACATCCTTAGGATCAAACTTTTGCAAAATTGGAAATGAAGAATGTTGGGCTTATCACAAGCAAAGTATATCAATGATATCCTTGATCATTTTAGCATGCAGGATTCTAAAAAAGTGTTTCTCCCTTTTTAAATATGGAATCACTCTTTCCAAGGATTAATGTCCTACGATACCTGATGAGATAGAGAAGATGAAGGTGGTTCATTATGCTTCAGCAGTAGGAAGCCTAATGTATGTTATGATTTGTACAAGACCCGAGTTCTACTTTTCCATTGGCATAATTAGTAGATATCAGTCTAACCTAGAGTAGAAGCATTGGACTACAGTAAAGAATATAATCAAGTACCTAAAAAGGGTTAAAGGTTATATGTTGATTTACTAGGAAGATAGTCTAGTACATTTAGGGTACATAGACTCAGAATTCTAATTAGACAAAGATTTTTGTAAGTCTACCTCAAGATCTGTGTTTACCTTGGGAGGTGAAGCTATAAGTTGAAGGAGTATAAACAAACTTGCATTGCTGATTCCACCATGAAGGCCGAGTATGTGGTAGTTTCTGAAGCAGCTAAGGAGGCCATTTGGCTCAGGAAGTTGGATCTAGATGTGGTGCCTTTAGTTTAGTCAGCTACTACACTTTATTGTGATAATAGCGGAGCGATTGCAAACTCGAAGGAGCCAAGAGTCCGTAAGAAGAAAAAGCACATTGAGCATAAATATCACCTGATATGAGAAATTATACAAACGGGTGATGTTGTTGTGACCCATGTTGCATCAAGGGACAACCTTGCAGATCCTTTTACAAAGAGCCTATCGATTAAGACTTTTTATAGTTATGTAGAGGGCATGGGAGTCAAATGTATGGCAGCTTGATTTTGAGTATAAATAGGAGATTGTCAGAGTTGTATACTACACCATATGTTTTATTTGGTTTTAGTATTTAATTCTATTTTAATAAAATTATTTTTTTATTTTATGAGTCTAAAGTAACAATAAATGCTATAATATTTCTTTAATGTTATGCATGGTTGTCTTTTATTCAGTACAGTATTTAATCTGGTGTGTAGAGTACGACTTGCACACAAAAGACCAGATTATAGGTTCTTGTAGAATATAAGTTTTGTTCACAGTTTAGATAGAATTAGGCAAACCATTGATACGACAGTAGTATAGAGTTTTAGTAGGTCTGTCTTGGTTACGGAGAACAGATAATAGTATCGTCTATTGTTTCGACTCTCTGTGCTAGTACACTTTGTGTGTATTAAATAGAATCGCACTGAGATAATTTATTTTATACTGATTATATAAATTAATTTACACCACAAGATTATTATGAGTGCTTACGCTCTTAATCCCGAAATAATTATTATTTGTATATATTTAATATTTGTTATTTTAATTCTTTAGAGAGTGCAATCTTTTATGGATCAATAGTCCCGTGAGTTGGATAGTGGTATTAATTATATGGTGAATATTAATTATTAACGGAATTTACGTCCTGATTGTTCGGGATTGAAGATACCCTCTTAAGGAAGCTTATAAGTTTTAACAAGGGCAAACCCTGCAGGTGGATTTAATTATCTGGCGTTCAAATAAATTAAACGAAAGGGCTTAAGGAATTTTAAAGATGCCGATTAAATTAAATTGGCAGGTATCGAGAATCTTAACGTGAGAAAATGAGTTAAACATTTAATAATAGGAGCACAATTCAATTGGTCTTGATATTATGCCTAGAAGTGCAGTTACAGTTCTTTAGTGGTATGAACTGTACCGCCGCAAGATTTTCCAAATTACAGAAACTACTAGAAGGTATCTGAGTCACACTGGGAGTCTATGTCATAATTACTACACAAGTTCCTGTTGTAGCCTATAAATATGTGGGTAGGTTAAACTAATTCTGGTGTTATCTTCAAAGACTAAGATTGATCAAGTTCTACCGATACTCGTTATCGAAGGATCGTAGCCCACACTACATTCAGGAATCACATTGGGAATACAGTAGAAGGTCTGTTGGGAGCTTCAACTCGGAGAATCAAAATTCATAGTTTAAGAAATGACTGAAATATATTCATCTAAATTAACTATGGTGGCACGAATTTTTATTTTGATCGTTCGACATCAAAAATTTTTAATTTGGAGTATGTTTCGGCGATTGCCAGTCTTATTTTTTAATCAAAAATCATATTCAAATCAATAATCTTAGCAGTTTACCTCCAACAACACGTTTTCTACCCTAATCAACTTGAACCATCTCAAGAAGTACTAACCTTGAGAGAAAAATAAAATAAAATAAAAAATCTACTCGGTTGAAAACTGAAAAGGCGGCCCAGGCAAAAGCTAAAACAACCTGCAAGGCCAAAAACCCGAAAGGGCAACCTTGGAAAAAGTTAGGGCATCACAAAAGGAGAGTATTAATACTCGAGAGTGGAGAAAGCCCGAACTACGTTATGACTTGATTCCATTCTTTGAGATACGTAAGAAGCTTCTTTTAATAAGTCATGCCACTTTCTTGGTTTAAACCATCTTTGAATCCAAGTAATGACTAATATAAACTCTTCTTTGACTTTTTAAAAATAAAGTCATTCACATTGCAAAATAAAAAAAATGGATAAATTGAAACCTTTTTCAGGACAAAAGTGGAAGACTTTTCATTACTCTTGCTTTATTACAAAGTTTCATAAATGAAAGGGATGGGCATGCATGTCCCAAACTCTAAAAAACAAAAAAAAATAAAGAAAGCTACTAAATTCTAAAAGCTAGACAAAGTCCTTAGTTCTTCCTCCTTTTGGCAGCCTTCTCTTCTTTTTCCTTGCTTTCATTCTTCTTTACTAGCCATGCCTTGCACTCATCTTAATGTCAATTCTACAATAGCTCCTGTGTAGGCATCATCGAGCGGGATGACCAAGCCTCTTGATATCTTGCCAGGAATGGAGCATGAAAAGGAGAAGAGTACATCCGACCTCACACAGCATCAAAGGCTACCTACTCGTAGCCAAAGTGGTGCAGAATTTGATGAGGGTAGTAGAATGAGGTCAGCTTCAATCTAATCAGCAGAACATCGGGGTGATCTGTAGTATTTGTCATCATGTCGGGATCCCCTACCAAGGACAATGCTAAGTAACGTCTTTCCTCGTCAATGAGGAATGCCACTCTTGTTGGAGCGGAAAAAAATTGAACTGACGCCGTGACCGTAAAAAATGACGTATGCGTTTTTCATGAAAATTGAGAAGTATATTAATCTTGATAGTTTAATACCTTTATGAAACTTGTCGAAAAGTTTCAAGAAGTCCCGAATACATTGAAGACGACCTTGCAACCTT
>JAOTRH010487958.1:0-24587 GCA_034768845.1 Heliamphora exappendiculata
GGGGGGAGCCAACTAAACAAAACCACGTACAACCCACATGGATAGCACAATCAACTTAATTGACCAAGAGACGATTTCTTCTTTTTCTTGCCACTAGACGGCTGACACTGCTTACTTCTTGCCTTTTGATGAGAAGGAGAAGGAGAAGCTTCATACTCACCATCCGAAAGGGCTTGGGACCGTTGTTTCTTCTTCTTCTTCTTACGCATAAGCACGCTCAAAGAATTTGAAGTAAGAGGTACAGATGCCTCTTTCTCCCTCTCATCCATCTCTGCTGAATTTGGAAAGTCCATAGGAGTTACATTATTACAAGGCATCTCACAATCACCCTCATCCACATGTGAAGAAGCATGCTCCTTTTGCTCCCTATTACCCCCCTCTGTGGGTTTTGTTACCTTCACTTCAACATCATCAGCCGTAGAAACACTGGGCTCATTAACATTCCTCATATTCGCCGCAACTGCACAATATGAGCTATAAGACTTTCCACCATCCCTAGCAACCTCCTTCCCATGGCCAACTCGAGTCCAATCATTGCGATGTTCCACAGTTTTGCACTGACATCGACTTATATCATGACCAAAAGCTTTACATTGAGGATAAACCGAGGGGAGACCTTGGTACTCTACACAAACTTCCACAGTATCCCCTTCACATTGAACCAAGATAGAATGCGGCAAAGATTTAGCTGCGTCGACTTCAATACATACCCGCGCATACGAGATACGCTGCTTCATATATGTGGCCCTATCCAAGAAAAGAGGGACGCCCACAGCACTTGCTATTCTACTCAGACATGGAGAATTCCAAAATTCAAGCGGTAGTTCATGAAATTTAACCCAAATAGGAATTTTAGAAATTGCCTCTTTTGAGAGTTTGAGCCTCTTTTTCCATCTTTGCAAAATCAAAAGCTTACCGAAAAAATGCCACGGCCCCTTATCTAGGATGTTATCCATGGCTTCTACACTCCTAAACTTGAAGATGTAAAAACCCTTATCCGTGCCGTAGACATCCATCAAACCCTCTTGGCCCCACAAAGTCCTCGTCGTAGCTCTAACCAAGCCGAAGGCCAGGTTGGCATCCAAAAAATAACCGACAAGGCAAGATTCCCACGGCTTATCATCAATCAAATCGCCAGCAATATCAACGACTTTCGGGTTGTTAGGATCCCTGGTTTGCACATATTCTAAATTTGTACAAGTCAGGCTTCGGTTCATAAGCAAGGAAGCCCTAGTTTTTGGTTTAGACATATTATCAAACACCTCATGTGTGCCCGTTGAGACATTCTTGGTAGCTATGGTCTACTTCCAAGACTTCGGCTCCACTCCCGCCAACAGCTCTTGAGAAGCTTGAGCTCCAACCAAGAGGCCATAACCACTCCTTCCCCCAGCTATGAAACCATCACGGGAACTACCACCACGACGCCCCTTATAGCCCAAGGATGCGGGGACCCTTGCTCAAGGTTAGTCTCCGAAAACCCAACTTCCAAATCTATGGGTGAGGAGCGAATGAGCTTTCCACCATAGAAATGCTCCAGGTGAGCCTCTAAATCCACAACATGGTCCTTGCCGAGAGGACTAAGCCTTAGCCATGCACGGTTAAGAGCCCCAGCTGCGACCCTCTCAAGACTATGGGATTTCTCTGTTGGATTCTCGCTGTCTTGAAACAGAGCACCACTTCACAGAACAACTGAGGAGGAACTCGCCACAGCTTCATGCGTTATGTCAAAAACCCTAACCGGCTCTGAAACCTTATCCCGTAAAATTGTCGGCGGCTGTATTTGAGGTCGCTACGACGGACCCTCACACAGCGGTGAAACCCTACTTAGGACCTGCTCCGTGAATATCTTTAGGTTATTGATCTTCATTGACTACTTATGTTGGATATCAAGTGAACTAAACCCTAGCGCAAGAGCGCCAGGATCGGCGCCCACGAAAATCGCACACACTAACCCACTACTGTTGGCACATTTTTTTGTACTCTTTGAGCTAAGGTATTATATTTTGCTCCTGGTTTTGATCCCTAGCTATGAGGGGTGTTCATAGCTTCTTTATATTTGTTTTGCTTTGTCGTCTTGGGATTGTTTGGGTGTTCCCCTTATCTTTATATTGGGGCTGTTGGTTGTTCTCCCTTCCCAGCTGTGTTTTTTGCTTTCGTCTTCATTTCGGTCAGGTGTATATCCCTATAGACCTTTTGTATTTAGCCTTCCCCTTTTGGCTTGTGTAAGGGCTTGTGTGCGTGTGTGGGTGTGTGTTGTTGGGCTTAGTTGCTTTTGGCCATTTAGGTTCGGTTTTGTCCAGCAGGTGGTTTCTTCCTACTAGGTGATGCGGTCTTGGCTGCTGCATGGTAGCTTATTTCTTTCTTCCTGGTAGCTTTGTTGCTTCAGTTTCTATTTTGCTGCGGTTTCTCCTTATTTTTTTGCTGCTATTGTGGTTTGTTAGTTGTAGTGGTTTTGGGGGCTGTTTGTCACCTTCCAAACCTGCATTTCTGCTCCTATTTCTATTTGTGGCTGAAGTGGAATTCTATGATTTATGTGGGTGGCTCTCGGTTTCAGTGAAGCTCGACTGTTGTGCTTTTCTTGTTGCTGTTGCTGCGGTTTTCTGATGCTCAAGTTCTTGGGCTATTTTGTTGATTAGTGCCTTCTTTTATTCCTTGTATAGGCTTTTGGTTTTAAGTGGGTTGGCTTGTGCTTTGTTTGTTTGGTTGGCCTTATTTCCTTTCCCATTATTTTGCTAAATTATGGGGGCGTCGTTTGGTTGTGGCTTAGCCAAAAGCCTTTTTGTTGCTTTTGGTTTTTTTCTTGGTGGTGCTTGTAAGGCCTGGGGCATGCCCATTGTATTTTTGTTTCTTTTTTTTTCTTTATGTTACATTTAATTACCTAAAAAAAAGGAAAGATCCTAATCTCCAAGTTATTTGTTCAAACCACTTTTCTCTCTAGGCGATGGGAGCCATGTACATCATGTGGTGTCAAGTTCAAGTTTCAAACTTAGACTTGGACTTTTGAAATTGAGAGTGTTATTTGGGATCTTACACTATTTATACTAGTTGTTTTCCGATCAAAGACATTTAACCATTATGAAGACCATTAATGAATTCATAAGTTAGGAAAATGTATCTCCGAAATTCTTAATGAAATACATAATGAATCGTTCAAATTCATTGTATAGATCCAATGTATATCTTACATTCATTCTTAGATACACAATGAATATACTATGTTCAATGTAAGTCTTGCATACATACATAGGTGCATTCATCAATAAGTTTATGAACATTAAAAGCTTCTTGGTGGGATTAATCTCATATATTCATGCCTTGAACTTTTTGAAATTGATAGTGTGATTTGGGACCTTACACTATTTGTGCTAGTTGTCTTTCTTTCAAAGACATTTAACCATTATGAAGACCATTAATGAATTCATAAGTTAGGGAAATGTACCTCAGAAATTCTTAATGAAATACATAATGAATCTCTCAAATTTATTGCATAGATTCAATGTATACCTCACATTCATTCTTAGATACACAATGAATATACTACGTTCAATGTAAGTCTTCTGTACATGTATACATAGGTGCATTGATCGATACTTATTTATCAATAAGTTTATGAACATTAAAAACTTCTTGATGGGATTAATCTAATATATTCATGCATTGGCCACATTAAAGAAATAAATGCTAACAATCTACCACTTGGCCTGCATGAATACATTTCATAATAAGATTATTATCATAAGATGGCCAACATTTTTTCAATAGAAAATTGCACCTTTCACCGTTAAATTCCATTTAATGAAGCTATTAGTATCAAGTCATTATAGTCACTGAGTCGCTTATTGACTTATGACTGTACAATGGTTATAAGACTAATTTCTATCATCAACAAGAATATGTGAGTTTAAAAAAAAGATGACATTGGCAGCATAATGATGATTAATGCTAATTCATCTATAATGGTCCTGTTGCATATAACATTCAAGTTGTGCACAAAATTTTATGAAAATAAAAAGCAACAAACATAATTAATCATTACTATCATTAAATGATCAATACATAACAACAATGGTACATTTTCATTTACTCTAATTTTTCCACAAAGCCCATGCGCGCAACATGATCCTTAAAGAGCTTAGGGGAGAGACCTTTAGTTAGAGGGTCTGCGCAACATGGTTTCTTGTGGGTGTTTTGTAAGGCCTGGGGTATGCCCCTTGTATTCGTGTTCCTTTTCTTTTTTTATATATCACATTTATTTACCCAAAAATAAAAAAAGATTCAATGTCATTTTAGTCACAAGAAAGGTCACATGAGGAAAGAATGTCCAGGTTTTAAGTCTTGGTTGGAAAAGAAAGGTAAATCCCAATGCTTTGTGTCTTATGAATCTTATTTAGTCGATATTCCACCAAACTCTTGGTGGATTGATACTAGTGCTAGTATTCACATAACAAACTCCATGCAGGGATACCTTACAAGTCGGAGACTACGTAAAAGAGAGCGAACCATCACAATGGGAAATGGAATTGAAGTAGATGTTGAAGCTATTGGAATCCTCCATCTAATATTACAATCTAGTTTTATTATTGATTTAGTAAACACAGTTTATGTTCATGTATTTACTAGAAACCTAATTTCAGTTTCACAACTCGTTTCCCATGGTTATGAATTTAAATTTGGAAATAATGGAGTTTTCTTATTCCATAATTCTCATTTGGTTGGCTCTAGCTCTTTACTTGGCAATCTTTATTCATTGAATTTAGATCCTACTTATGTGCAGTCTCTTTTATCATTTCATGTAAATGACGTGGTAGATAAGAAGAGAAAGCGAGTGAATGAAAATTCATCTATATTGTGGCATAAACATTTGGGTCACATATCAAGGGAAAGAATGGAACGTCTTGTCAAAGATGAAATTTTAGATTCACTTGATTTTTCTAATTTTACTTCTTGTGTGGACTGCATCAAAGGAAAATGCACAAAGTATAAGAAAAATGATACAACTAGAACTACAAAATTATTAGAAACAATTCATACTGATATATGCGGTCCTTTTTTGATTCCAACTATTTCTGGACATAAGTATTTTATTATATTTATTGATAACTTTTCTAGGTATACTTACGTGTATCTTATTTGTGAAAAATTTGAAGCACTGGATACGTTCAAAATTTATAAAGCTGAAGTTGAAAATTGACTTGGCAAACAGATTAAAAGTGTAAGATCTGACATAGGTGGTGAATATTATGGAAGATTCACTGAGTTAGGTCAAAATTCAAGTGCTTTGGTTTATATCTTGCTCAGTATGGTATTGTTGCTAATTACACAATGCCCGTTACACCCGAGCAAAATGGTGTAGCTGAGCTACGAAATCGTACTCTAATGGACGTGGTAAGAAGCATGATGTGTAACTCATTTTTGCCAGATTTTTTATGGGGTGAGGCTTTAAAAACTGCCGTACACATTCTTAATAGAGTTCCTACTAAGGCCATACCTAAAACTCCTTATGAATTATGGGTTGGTAGGAAACCTATTTTGAATTACTTACATGTATGGGATTGTCTTGCCAAAGCTAAAATTTTCAACACACAAATAAAGAAATTGGATCCTAAAACTATAAGTTGTAATTTCATTGGATATTCTGACAGATCAAAGGGATTTCGTTTTTACTGTCCTACTCATAGCACAAGAATTATTGAAACTAGACATGCTGTATTTCTAGAATACAGGGATGTTAGTGGGAGAAATGAATATAAAAACGTTAATTCTGAAAGTAACCGTTCTCTCAAGTCTTTCTCGGTTATTCAAGAAAATGAGGTAGTTACACCAATTATGAATAATGGTGATATCCAAGAGACTTCCCACTTTGAATGTCACGCCCCGAACCCCAGGGACCCGTGAACTAATCCCAAACCGAGTCGTCTATGAAATTACCCATTTAGGCATTTGTTTCACAAACGAGTTGAACTCAAAATGTATTTGAATGAAATAAAGGTTTTCAACAAGCAACGATATCCTCATGCCTATAAAATTACAATCACATACTTTGAGTTTCCAAGTGTCCATTACAACAACAATATTATTACATTAGTCCTTTTCTGCTTATGTACAAACATGATATAGAGCACGAAAGGGACACTAAAATTGTCTTCAAGTCTTTTCTCAAAATGCATTCCTTACCCTAGTTTCGCCCTTGGTCCTCCAGACCTAAAATGTTTTGATAAACATACATGAGCCGAAACTTGTAGGATATAGATTGACTCGGATATAATGCATAATTTGTGAGGTGTAATTGGTGCAGCCGAAGTAAAATGTAAATTTTCACCAATTCATTATTTCTTCACATGCACACACCCACACACGTTGATTTGTTCCCATTTGTGCTTCTATATTATCCATATCGTCATTCCATTATTCGATTTTTCACAAAAATTGTCATACTTTCATTATCCAATTTATCACAAAATCGTATCACAATTAATTTATCATAGTTAATGAACCGATACCAGGTGAAGTTTATAGAAACCCCTCCCTATTATTCCAATAGGCTACACGAAACCATTGGATAATAGATAGCTCTATAACTCACCACGATACAACACCACATTTCGGGGGCTAACCTGTGGGCATGTGGTCTCCATCTCGCGCAAGTTTTTGATCTTTTACCGCGGACCTGCCAGGCCAACTTAATTCACATTAATCCATACGGTTCATTATTTGTTCATTGTTCACAAAATTCGGGAGTTCAACTCACAATGGTTCCTCTCTCCAAATATTTTCTTATACTACCTCTTTTCCATTTTTACATTTTAGCTTCCCACTTCATTTCCAATCAAGTCTTTTTTTAGCATTCTATCATTTCTTTCAATTCAAATTCCATCATAAATTTCAACACATAATTTTTCATAAATCACATTCCATTTATCAACTTCATGAAATGCTAACGCGTAATTTAACTCATACAAGACTATGTCATTTGAAACAAACAGAATGCACCCATCATATGCATATACATGTATATACAAGTTAAAATCCACATTTCTTTTATAAAGCTCAAATCTTAATGATAACCATATCACGACATAGCCCATAATTACCCATACTCGTACTCGTTCTTAAAACCTCAGTTGCATGTCAAAAACTCATTTTCGTCACAAATACCTTTAATCAATATGATACTAGCATATCAACCCAAGCGAAGTAAAGCAGGTATATTCATAGCTCAAGGAATAGGAAATTCGATGAAAAGATTCAATATTGATGAAAAAATACTTTTTCAAAGCGTTTGGCCAAAATCGGGTGAAAATAGTTAAGAAAATTTGACATACCCTCACTATTTTAATCCTAAGTTTTTCTACAAAAATAATTTTCTTGTGAGAGTAGTCTTGTTAGAAAGAGGACTTCTGGAGCCTCGATTTAGGTACAAAAACGACACCATTCGGAGTCCGAATGAGGGAGATATGATAAAAAGAAGTTAGCCCTGCGCAGTTAGTCTGCTCGAGCGGACGTCGGGCGCTCGAGCACCCAACTCTTTGCCAGTTGAGTGCTGGAGTGGACAGGGCTCCGCTCGAGCACGCTGTCGCCCGAGAAAACTCCATATTTGCCCCTGTTTTGAGCTTCAAGCCTCAAAACCTTTAAACCACCATCAAACATGTTTCAAATCTTGATTTCTAAACAAAAACATTAGATTTAAACTTCATAATCCCTTTTAATGCAATAATTTAACAAAATCACGGTTTATCATTTCTCAAAAACTCAATTCTTTGTGAGAACCTAACTAAACCCACACATTACTCTATCATCTCTTCAAATCATGCATAGAATCTATTATATTTTACTCATATAAGAAATTATCAACTCAAATCATCACAAACAAACGAGAGAATCTAGATCTTACCTCGGATTTGCTCAAAAGCTTGAAATCTCTTCAAATTCTCCCTCCTAAGGTTTGGACATTGGGCGTTCTTGCCTCCTTGATGCTCCATTTCCCATTTTCTTGCTTTAAACCTTGATTTCCATCCTCGATGACTCTCAATCTAGCTTAGATCTTCAACTTAAGAGAGGAAGGGTTAGGGTTTACACGTGCAAGGTGCGTCTCTCTCTCTCTCTCTCTCTAGAGAGGAAGAAGAAGGGAAGAGGAGAAGAAAATGAAAGATTAAGTCCCTCACGTAAGCTATGTTCATATATATATATATATATATATATATATATCCCAATTTTCTCCAACATTCTAGATAATTCCAAATGTTCCCCGATAGTCCGCTCGAGCAGACTCCCACTGCTCGAGCGATGATTCCTGAAGCTGAATTTCGTGAATTTCCCAAAAACTCAACTCAAATTTCAAATCTCACTCTCCATTAACTTAGCCATATCGAAACATTCATCACCATGTGTCTCAAATTTACTTTCACATATCATTAACTCAACCGTTAACGAGCAAAGTTTTATGGCATCCATATCCAAATTTTATTCGGTCTCTTCAAATGTGAAAGTACTAAATAAATAGGTATCGGGGCTCACAACTTTCCCCCCTTTGGGAATTTTGTCCCTAAAATTCGTCTTAGGTCACACCGAACTATCTTTTATTCCTAATATCTATTCTCATACTTCACTAGTCGTTTGATATACAGAGCATCTTTCTTTGTCCGCGATCTTGATCATTCTTTCGAGGCAACATGACTCAAGGATACCAACACACCTCCGTTACCATTTGGCTTAACTTTCGGACACTAATATTTCACAATTATGAGAATCATCCATGTTCATCGAATTGTACTCATATTGGGTTTGACCAATCTAAAATGGTTCATCATTTACCACAACATCAATTCTTACCCGAAATCAACACCACAACTGGAGTCAATCACTCCTTCATTGATCACCGACTATCCATCCACGATCGCCATCCCACACCGCATACACATTCCCAAAAAATAAACAACGTCAACCACAGCACTATGCGTCATAGGTCTTTACACCACTGAGATTCTCCTAACTTCGTCAATTTACAGTTAAATTCACAGCTGTATTCTAATGTAAACCGAGGACTACTCCTCCAACCCAAACACATGTTTCACATGAGTTACATGCCGCAAAATTGCCCATGCCTTTATAGCCAACTAACTACCACAACTTAAAATCACATCACTACTTGCACAACATCACTCTAGTCCTTCAACCATTAAAATGAAACCAACACTGCCACTTGAACTTCATGAACCACTAGGATTAAGCACTCCACATGAGTTAAACACCTCACAGATATACACTTACCCATTAATCTCTCGAGTCTGCAATCTTCTACCCCAAACTAGATAACTAGCTGTCCTTCGCATGAACATGACCCTACTCGTCGACACTATCATAGACATTCGCGCCTTCCCTTTAAACGAATAACAATCCTTCACACTTTAAAAACTCTGAATAGTTCAAGGCTCCAAACAAAACACGAATCTAGATTCACATGTACCTGTCAGAAATAGATCACATGGATACCCCGGCCATAAGGTTCCAACAAATTTCCCACCCTGTCGAGAACTAGAGGCATAACTGTATCCACATAATCTAGAACAAGCTGTATACAACAGTTAACGATGTACAGTGGGATCATTATAGATAGAACTCTATGTTTCAACACTAATTTCCTTATCCATAAGACAAACACTCTTAGTTTACCAACTCAATCTCAGAGAGAACGCAACTCTACGCAATTATATCCACCCAATAGAGCAAACTAACTCCACCCAGAGAGCCCACAAGGAACTCAGTCTTCCGATCACCCAATTTGGCAGTACCCATGCCTTAGGTACACATTTAAGGATTAAAACACGAACACCAATCCACTGAGACTTCTATCCTTCCTAAACAACTAGAAACCATGACCCAATCTCAACGTACACCCAATACCCACCAACACTAACTCTCAAACCTCATTCGCACACACAGGAACATTGTCAATCCTCATACCTTGCACCATACCTCCCATAGAACTACAAATTCATCACCCTTCATACTCTGAGACACAACGCTAATATTTCCATCATGTTAAAACCTCACTTCACATGGTTACACTTTACTAACCTGACTTTTACTAGACAAATCACAGTCTTGAACCCACTGTGAAAGTAACTTTCACTGGGGAAATGAATGGCACCCAAACAAAGAAGATTTACTCTTGAGTTCCTTTATTCAAAGTTACTATTAACTTGCACTACCCTGCAAATGCTTCTAGCACTTCTGCTTCCTAGGCAAGTATCTATCGTCGACATCTTGATGCATGGTTTCTTGCCTATTACCCCAGGCTATCCAAACCACATGGTACACTACTGAACTTTATTACTCCACACTACCCGAACAATTTTGCATGTTAAACCTCTTAAGAACCTTATCAATATAGGCTCTTTGGGATAGACCTAAAAGACCACGAGACCTATCTCGGTAAATTTCAATTCCAATAACAAATGATGCTTCACTAAGATCTTTCATATCAAAATTCCTTGTAAGGAATTGTTTCGTCTCATGTATCATTCTCATATTATTGCTAGCAAGCAATATGCCATCAACATACAAAACTATTATGTAGATCTTGCTCTCACTGATTTTAAGGTATATACATTGATCAATTATATTCTTCTTAAAATCAAATTTAGTGAGAACTTCATGAAATTTGAGATACCATTGGTGAGATGCCTGCTTTAGACCATATATGGACTGTTTAAGCCTACAAACCATGTTTTCCTTACTGTCATCTTGAAAACCTTCAGGTTAGCCCATGTAAACCTCTTCATGCAAGTCACCATTTAAGAAGGCTGTTTTAACATCCATTTGATGTAACTCTAAGTCATAATGAGTTACAAGAGCCATGACTATTCAAAAGGAATCTTTATTGGAGACAGGACTATAAGTTTTCTTATAGTCCACCCCTGTCCCTTTGAGTGTATCCTTTAGCAACTAATCTGGTCTTGTATCTTTCAATATTACCCTGTGGGTCACGTTTGGTTTTAAAATCCCATTTACAACCAACAGTTTTGGCACCATTGGGCAATATTACAAGTTTCCAAACGTTGTTGTCTTGCATAGACTTTAACTCATTATTCATGGCATTTAACCACTGAGTTGCATTTCCATCATTTAAGGCTTGAACATAATAAATTGGATTGTTTTCCAAGCCTACATCACACTCATTTAGGTAAACCTCATAGTCATTTGATATAGCAGGCCTCTTTTCTCTTTGTGATCTACATAAGGGAGTTTCTGTAACACGAACACTTCTTTCTACAAAGTGGGAAGTCTCTTGGGTACCACCATTATTCATAATTGGTGCAACTACCTCATTTTCTTGAATAACCGAGAAAGACTTGAGAAAACCATTTTTTTTCAGAATTAACGTTTTTATATTCATTTCTCTCACTAACGTCCCCATATTCTAGACACACAATGTCTAGTTTCAACAATTCCTGTGCTATGAGTAGGACGGTAAAAACGAAATCCCTTTGATATGTCAGGATATCCAATAAAATAACAATTTATAGTTTTAGGATCCAATTTCTTTATTTATGGATTGAAAATTTTAGCTTCGGCAGGATAACCCCATACATGTAAGTAATTCAAAATAGGTTTCCTACGAACTATAATTCATAAGGAGTTTTAGGTACGGTCTTAGTAGGAACCCTATTAAGAATGTGTACGACAGTTTTTAAAGCCTCACCCCATAAAAAAATATGGCAAAGATGAGTTACACATCATGCTTCTTACCATGTCCATTAGAGTACGATTTCGTCGCACAGCTACACCATTTTGCTCAGGTGTACTGGGCATTGTGTAATTAGCTACAATACCATACTCAGCAAGATATAAAGAAAAAGCACTTGGATTTTGACCTAACTCATTGAACCTTCCATAATATTCACCACCTCTGTCAGATCTTACACTTTTAATCCGTTTGCCAAGTTAATTTTTAATTTTAGCTTTATAAATTTTGAACGTATCTAGTGCTTTAGATTTATCACGAATAAGATACACGTATACCTAGAAAAGTCATCAATAAATGTAATAAAATACTTATGTCCTATCACGCCCCAAACTCCGGGTCACGCGAAGATCCTACTAACATCATCAAATCGTCCCAAACACAGAAAGTGATTAAAACCAAAAAGCCCAAACAAGGCTAAAACCTTTGTAAAACGTACTACCAAGGATTTATCCAATTTGAAAGAGTAGCCAAGAGACTACGATTACTGTCCCACAAGCCAAACCTTTTAAAATCAAAATAGACTTTTGGGTAAAGAAAATCCTTTCAAAAAGATGCGAAAGCCGTTATAAAATTTTTCTCGAGTACAAGAGTTTAAATGAAGGAGAAATCATTTGAAAACCCCATTTGTAAACCGTTGATCCGAGCAACGAAAAGCGTAGTAAGAAACTACGGAAAAACAACAACCAACCCATGGTTCTCTCGAAAGCGGTAAAACATGCATACATCCATACGAATTACATACGCATTACAACATTGTATAACTAACATGAAATATATATAACAAGGTATAAACCACCTATCTTAACAAAACACAAGTCTTGTCATTAGCCACCTCCGAGCACCACTGGGTCAACCTACAGGACCATGTTCACCTGAAAAAGGTTTTACAACAAAATCCCACATCGTGAGCCAAAGCCCAATAGAAAAAGACAATAAAGATGTAAAGCAGACTATGCAATTATAAGCATACAGATTCAACCACAGGAGTCAAAAAGGTTTTTCTCTAAAAAATTACAAGTTTTTTGTTAGGCCAACACAAGCCTAAAAAAGGTTTTATCTCATAAAACCCCTCATTTTCCAACCTCAAGACCATGCAAATCATCCTTACAGATATCTTGCCATAATTAAGGGTAAACAGTGATCAAAAACCTAATTTTATTCATTCGGATCACACAATCGGGATCAAAACATTATTTTTCCACTCGAAACACACAACCGAGAAAAATAAAACGATAAGCTGTAATAAAACAGTATGCTCCACTCGGACCACACAGCCGAGGAGAAAGAGATAAAATAAAACCTTATGTACTGACTCTTCCACGCAGATAAAGGTAATAACTATAGACTTCTGCCAATTACCCTAGTTTTGAACCACTGAAGGCCTGCTAGGTAATGACAAGTTCTATATGGAGTTATAACAACAACGCCACTTACGAAGGCAAGTGACTCTTTACTAATTTCCACGACCGATGGAGGAAGCATCCAGAGCTTAATTTACGAATTTCCACGACCGGGTACAAAGCACATACACTGCTTAATTTATGGGGACTAACCCGAAGGTACAAAGCACCTACGCTGCGCACGTTTTCGAACTTTCTCCGAGGAGCAATAGAAGCCCAACTCAACACATCTACTATCACTGTACATCTATGGAAAATATTTAAAAACCCAACCATAGCTCAGCTACGAAAACCCACAAAACAGTTTACACAACATATGTATAAAAGAGATCCAATCCATCGACATGGAGATCTAAAACCATTTTCAACAAAACATTTTAAAGGTGAGACTTAACCCCGCGGGTTAGCTCCAAACCTTTAAAAACACATTTTTTCACAATATCCACAACACCTCATTTTCAAATCTTCTTTTGAAAACCACAGACGTCAACACATCCAAAACATGTGTAAAATCAAGAAAAGGCGTAAAACCCACTTTTTACCCAAAACCAAGGTTTACTCATGAAAATCACATTTGATGTATTTTCTACCTGGTAAAAACACATATAATCATATATATCACCCTTATACAGCAGTAGGATCTAGAATCCTACCTCGGTGAGCCAAAAGTTTGACGTCTCAAAAATTAAACCTCGACGAAACGAAATTCTGTCACGATGAACGCGACGCCCTGAGCACCAACATCAAGGATCTGTTGGCAGTTTGCTGAAAGTCGAGAGAACTAAAACTTACCTTAAAAGTAATGAATTTCCAAAATATCTCAGGCCCTTGATATTTATAAACACGAAAATTCTCCACTGTTCAGTCGATCGAACCCCCATGTCCAGTTGGCTGGGCCAAGCCCTCCAGTCGATCGAACTGCTGGGCCGTGTGTTTTTCTGCGTCAAACTGGTTTTTCAGGCTTAAACCAAGCCAAACTAGCATCGTTCGAACCCGAACAAGCATAAAAGATATACCAGAAACATCACTAAGGTTATGAGATAACTCAAATTCCATTAACACTTAAACATTCCCAAAATAACATAGGTCATGGTCTCACAACTCTCCCTCTTAAAGAAATTTTGTCCCCGAAATTCAACACTGAAACTAAGCCAATCATTGACCCACAACCATCAACAATCTCTGATACAAACCCAGCAACATCACATAACAGCACAAGTGCCCCAGCAACTGAGATTCCAAACCTGTCATCACACGAGGTAACCATGACTTGAAGATTCAATCTCCACAGAAACTGCTCACACGTGCAAGTCCCATTGACATAACTGTTATTCATGAGACATTTTTGGAATGTCGAATCAACAGCCAACTCACATCGTACGTAAACCACTCCAGTGACAAACGCATCACATGAAACCAATCCACCCTGGTACTTGATCTCAAACACTCTTTGCGCCCGAACATAGAGACGACCACCCCTTTGTTCTTACTTTGCCACAAACTTGCTCAATCACACCACACAATGCACATCAAGGACTATTTTTGTGAGTCCAAACACATGATGTCGAACCCTGACATCGGTCACTTGAAGTCACATATTGCACACACAAACTTTACTCAAGTTTTGACGCTCACAAAACGTTCACTGACTTGATACCACTTCATCGCCCTGTTGATGCAAATCAATGCCATCACGAAGCTGACACAACGCCTATGCACAAGCCACGACACAAACACTCGACTGATGTGAACCCGCAAGGATTTGAATCCCATTGAACCCACGAACAAATTGAAATAAACTCAAGAATGTCAAAATCAAGTCAAGGAACAAATCTTGACCCATTGAACTCTTGTTTCAAGAACCAAGATTGTAGCTAGGACGCCCTAAGGAAGAAACCTTGATAAGTCCTTTAGTTCACTCAAGAATTACAAGAGAAAATTTCTCTCAAAGAAAATTGTACTTCACCTTATTCATGTCAAAATAATACATGGAGGCGCTTTTATAGAGGAGAAGGTTGGAAGGAATTCCATATTTCTAAGCAATGTGGGACAACATGTGCTAGCGAAAACTAAACCTAACTAAACCCAATCATGGGCTGGCCGAAATTACTTAGGCCCAAACCCTTATTCTTCTTATAATAATTAAAAGCAAAACCTAATAAATTAAATAGTCCACCAAGCCCAAAAGCATGAATATTAAAATCTAAAATATTAGGTTGTGCTTCTCTTCGTAGCTTATATCACATGAAGTGGAACGGTTCTTCTTCTTGTGATCCCATCTTAAACGGTGGATTCTTGTATAATAAATTGGCATGGTTGGTCTAGACAGATTGCACCAATCCTTGCATTGCGTCCTTGATCTTCTTTGCTCTTGATCTTGTGATTTACCATTCTGGGACTTGCAACGGATCTCTGAGACTTTGTCCACCATCTCTAAGACCACCTTGATTCCCATCATTCCCCCTCTCCTCAAAAGGATTCGACCCCGAACCGTCACCTACATCAAAAGGAGAAAGGTCAGAAACATTGAAAGTAGCAGAAACATTATACTCACTTGGAAGATCGATTTTATAAGCATTATCATTGATCTTCTCCAGAACTTGGAAAGGTCCATCGCCCCGAGGGTGCAATTTAGTTTTTCTATGGGCTGGAAAGTGTTCCTTGCGCACATGCACCCAAACCCAATCTCCTGGCTCGAAGATGACACGTCTTCGTCCTTTATTTGCTCGGGAAGCAATCTTCTCATTTTTCTACTCAATTTGAAGTTGTATCCTCTCATGAAGTGATTTCACCAATTCAGCTTTTTAGGTCCATCGAAGCTACTGCTATCATCAACAGGTAAAGGCAACAAATCCAAATGAGTAAGTAGATTAAAGCCATAAACAATTTCAAAAGGAGAATAAGAAGTGGTAGTATACATAGTTCGATTATATGCAAACTCTATGAATGGTAAACAATCCTCCTAATTTTTTAAGTTCTTTTGAATGACAGTATGTAATAAGGTAGATAAAGTTCTATTCACTACCTTGGTTTATCCATCCGTTTGGAGATGACAAGTAGTTGAAAATAACAACTAAGTTCCCAACTTGCCCCACAAGTCCTTCCAAAAATAGCTAAGGAACTTAGCATCTTGGTCAGACACAATACTCCTAGGAACATCGTGGAGTCGAACTATCTTTTGAAAGAATAAGTCAGCAATGTGGGTTTCATCATCAGTTTTATGACAAGATATGAAATGTGCCATTTTAGAAAACTGATCAGAAATGGACAACGAAATGAGCGCGTTTTGTGTGGGCGATTTAAGGTGCGACGGTGTGTGCGACTGCAAACCCGTCTTCTAGGGTTTCTCTCCCCACCCGATTCATGGCCAGCTCTTCAGCGAAGAATGCGACCCCACTTAGGGCTTCTTCCCCTAGTGTGGTGGGTACTCAAGGTACAATTTTGACAGAGGGTTTCGAGCAGTCTTTTCCCTCGGGCCAACGGTCGCCGTATAAGCTTAGTGAGATTTTCAAGGAAGCCAATAAAATTCAATCCGTTCTGTCTAATGTAGAAGAAATGATGGAGACTAAAGTCTATAATGTACAACAGGGTCTGAAGCCGTTCACAACCAAAATGTATGAAGACCTTAAGGCTCGAATGTGACGACTAAAGGGACTTAGTCCAACGAACGCTTCTCCGATTTCTCGAGTAGGTGATGATTTATCTGAACAAGTTGTGGAAGCCAATGTGAATAGTAAAGACGAGGAAGATATTGACCAGAATGAGTTGTTGCATCAGGTGGCGCAAGTTGATAAGGGTTTGGCGGAAGCAAAAATTGATCGTATCAAGGAGGTTCTTGCTCACAAGGAGGGCCGTAGTCAGTGTGATGGTGGGGCCCTAAGATTGAGGTTATCTTGCCAAGAGAAGCAGCTCACCAACAGTATGGGTGGACATCCGATGGAAATGGGGCTTCTGTTAGGGACCCAAACTTTGTGCGTCCTGTACGAGGTCGTGGGGGTCGATCTATGTTTCATGATAGAGGTAGTGGGAGATTTGGGGGAAGACGTGATTTCAAAGCCTCCCAGAGGTCGTAGGCTTTGGTTGTTGTGGAAGGCACCAATCGCAAGGATGTAGAGGAACCAAGTGATATTTCTGCACGGCAAGTGTTTGATACTATATCTCACTCAACGTTTGGGACTTCTCCTATTACTAACCGCTGTTCAGGGGCCTCTCTGGAGTTCGTGGAGCTTGACCAGTCTCAAGCTGATGAGGTAATTATTGACAGTGCCTTTGTTGATGATAAAACCTGGGAGGATTGCCTTGTGGGCTATTTTCTTGATTCGACCTTACCTTTTGGCCTTGTGAGAGCCACGGCCAGGACCCTATGGGACCAAGATGGCCTGGTGGATGTTCTGGGTAATGCTAGAGGTTTTTTCCTCTTCAAATTTAAGAGTGTGGAAGCTATGAGTTCAGTAATGGAAAGGGGTCCCTGGCACTTCTCGGGTAAGTTGATCATCCTGTAGCGTTGGAAGAAACGCTTCAAGTTTACCAAAGAAGCGATTTCTAAAATACCTATTTGGGTTAAGTTACATGATCTACCTCTTGAATTCTGGAACCTGCATTGCTTAAGCCGTATCACAAGTGTTCTAGGAGTTCCCCTATTTTTGGACAAAGCTACAAATTTCAAGCAAAGGATTTCGTATGCTCGGGTGTGTGTAGAAATTGCTACATCCAAACCGTTATTATATTCTATTTTTGTTAAGTGCGAGGGAGAAACCGTCCTTGTTGGTGTGGAATATCAGGGTCTCCCAGAGATTTGTGATCATTGTAAGGCGTTTGGACATGACATTAAGCAATGTAAATTTTATAAACCTTCTGAAACCCCTAAGGAGTGGACCCGGGTAAGCAAAGGAAAGGAGATTGATGTTGTGGAAGATACTCCTCTAGTTGCAGAAACTGTTATGGGCATGCCTTCTTCCCTTAACCTTATCCGGTGTGAGATTATACCAAGGCAAGAACAGGGGGCTTTGACGGAATCAAGACCTACCTCCCCAAAATAATCTGTTGATGTTGTCCCTACTCAGCATGAAAAGCTAGTGGATCCTCCATTGGAAGTAACTCCTCAGACTAACAAAGATAGTGGCAATGCAAGCTCAGCAGGTCAAACTCCCTTCACTCACAGTCAATCGGTGCTAGAGATGGAACCGATCGTTGTTGTGGGTCAAGGTACAGAAGACAAGCCCCTAACTCCCTTGGATGAGCTGGAGGGTGGGCAGGAGCAGGTGAAATCTTCTCCAAAGAACTCAGGATCCAAAAAGATGAATAGCGGAAAGAAGAAAAAGAAAAGGTCACTTTCTTAACCCCTTTTTTTAATATGTCTGTTACATCTTGGAATATTCGGGGCATGAATAGTTCCTTTAAACAAAATGAATTGAAATTTTTTGTTAAATCATCTCAGGTCGAATTACTTGCTTTAAATGAAACTAGGATAAAAAAAGATAAGGCTAATATGATTTTTGATAAAACTTTCCCTTCTTGGAATTTTGCTAACAATAATGATATTGGTGTTTTGGGTCGCATTTGGGTTTGCTGGGATCCTATTTTTGTTAATTTTCAAGCTACTGATTTTGGTGACCAATGGATCCATGGGAAGGCTACCTTTGTGGAAAATAAAGTCTCTTTTTGGGTTACCTTTGTGTATGATCTTAATACTTTTGGGGAGAGGGTTAGCCTCTGGCATAAGATTGTCTCTCTTGCTTCTGGTTCACTAGGCTCCCCTGGTTAGTGTTGGGTGATTTTAATGCCATTCGTCATCCTCATGAGCGTTTTGGGGGGTGTGATAAATGGCCTACACATATGGATGACTTCAATAAGTGTCTGTATGAGGCTGAGTTAGATGACCTTAGGTATAGTGGGATCCAGTTTACTTAGTCTAATAATCAGCAGGGCGATAGTTTTATTAAGTCCAAGAATGATCGTGCCCTTGTTAATGGGGCCTGGATTATTTCTATGGGTCAATCTAATACCTTTTATGGGCCTCCAAGTATTTCGGACCATGCTCGTATTGATATTATGCTTGATCTTAACAAAGCCAAATCTAGGAAGCCGTTTAAGTACTTTGATTTTTGGGCTAAGAGTCCCAAGTTCATCCCTTTTGTTAAGGAAGTTTGGTGCACTTCTGTTGATGGGTCGGATATGTATAGGGTTTGCTAGAGATTGAAATTACTGAAACTTCAGCTTAAAAAGCTTAATAAGGATTCGTATAGTGATATCTCCAATCGTGTGGCCAATTAGAGGACTATTCTTGAGGACCTCCAGATTCGGCTTGATGTGACCCCTACTGATACAAATTTGTATGATACGGAGAGGGCGACTTTTAAATGTTTTGTCAAGCTTATCCTAGTTGAAGAAAGTTTTTTCAAACAAAAATCCAGGATACAATGGCTTAACCTTGGGGATCAAAATTCCAAATTTTTCTTCAAGTCTGTTAATTTTCAACGTAATAGGTCTCGCATTATTTCTGTTACGGGTGAGAATGGGGTGGTTTACACTGAAAAACACCAGATCTCTGAGCATATTATTGGTTACTACCAGGATCTTCTTGGTATGGACTCTAGTGTTGATAGGATTGGGATCGAGGATTTAGAGGGTCTTATCACCAAGCGGCTCTCTCCCTAAAGTGTTGGTAGTATGATGAGAGATGTCTCTGAGGAAGAGATCCGTGCTACAATGTGGTCCCTTAAAGTGAATAAAGCCCCTGGCCCGGATGGCTACTCCACTAGTTTCTTCAAAGATGCCTGGGACGTTGTTGGCCAGGATGTTACTAAGGCGATCAAAAGTTTCTTTGATTCTGGGTATATCCTTGGCGAGATTAATACTACCCTTATTGCCTTGATTCCTAAAGTCCCTAACCCTTCATCCATTAAGGAGTATAGGCCCTATCTCTTGTTGCAACACTATCTACAAATGCATCTCCAAAATCATTGCTAATAGAATCAAGGACTCCTTGGTCGAGATCAGATCTCCTGCCCAATCTACTTTCGTTGAGGGGCGGAGGATTGCAGATAATATTTTCCTATCACAGGAGCTCCTGAGGGATTATCATAAGTAAAGCCATGGTCCTAGGTGTGCTCTTAAAGTAGACATTATGAAAGCTTATGAAAATGTGTGTTGGGATTTTATAATTGAGGTTCTTAGGTGTATGGGATTCCCAGAGAGAATGGTGACTTGGATTAAGGAATGTATTACATCCCCTAGCTTCTCCGTTCGTATCAATGGGGAGCTAAATGGTTTCTTTAGAGGTCAAAAGGGTCTTCGACCCGGGATCCTTTATCCCCCTACCTTTTTGCTATGGCTATGGAGGTGTTGGCTGGTTTGTTCGAGAAGCGCACGCAGGAGTCTCTGTTCAACTTCCATTGGAGGTGTGGTAAGAACAAGATTGTTTACAGAGCTTCTCTCTCTAGAGAAAGCTCTCCCTAAGGTTCTCTCATGGTGATTGCAATTCAGTAATATGGAAGGACAGCTCTATGGACCATGGTTTTAGTGTTACGTGCATATTGATGTTAGTCTTTTGGCTTAGCAATGTGGATTCAACCTCATCTAAGGGTATCATTGAAGGTTGGTATTAGTTTTATATGTGTTATTGGTGTTTCTTCTTCTAGTATACCATGCAAATGGGTGTTTTGTTTGACGTCTATAAATCCACACATATTTTGCATATAGTTTAGATGGTCCCATGGTTTCTCAGTTATGCTCTCAGATATGGATTTTCATGGCAATCTCAGAAGATATGGTTCTGTCTGTATTGAGTAGGATTTAAGTGAAGAACCAATATGTTAGCAATGTTAAGCAGATTTCCATGAAGGGGATGGTTATATACGGTTTGAACCCACAAAATGCTGATTTTGATGACACGAAGATTTTGGGTCAGCTGAAAAATGATATTGGTAAGATATATGGTGGTGATGCTTGCTAAAGTGGAGCATCGAGTTCATCGATGGAGTATTTTAGTTCGGTGATTTAAACTTGCTACTAATTTCCAAGCTTTAAGCTACGTTTGTGGAAGGTTTGCTTTTATCTGGTTCATCAATGGTAACTTACACTAGAGCAAATGTTTTTTTGGCCTGCTGGTTTTGGACACCTCGAAGATACAAGTTGAAGTTGGGTTAAATCGATTGAAGCTGGATTAAATCTATTGAAGTTGATTTTCTGGTGAAGCTCTATTAGTGCCTTAGCTTGAGACCAAGTTAAACCTCAGGCGATTGTTTCTGGCGATTGAAGATTGAGTGTCTCCGGCGGTGGTGTTTCAGTGGTTCGTAGTTGAAGACAAAGTATCTTTCATGCGCTGTGAGCGCGCTGCATTGGGAACATTGGTTTGCGTATGGTTTTTGCATTAGGAACACAGGTTGCAGGTTGCATTGCAACTAGCGTATGGTTTTGGAAAAATCGTGAGCGGTGATTTTATGTAACCTGTTGACAGGTGATGCACTGTAGGCGTGATGGCTTTGTGTTGTGCAGTGTGTATTTTGCTGCATGAAATTGCCTTTTGGAGGAGCTGTCTTGGTGGGCTCATGTCCTGTCCTTTTGGGGCCAATTCGGGGGTTTTCAGCTTAGTTCCCTTAGGCTGTGGGGTACGTAAATCTTGAGGAAGGTTATATGGTGGGACCCGCACTGGTAGTGGTTTGGAAAAACCATTTGTCAGGTAAGTGCAGAAGGTGCAAGTGGGACCCGTAGGTTTTTGTAAAACCATTTGTGGTGGTTGCTTATGTCGTGGGCGCGCTTCTGTTGGTTTGAAAATCCAGATGTGCATGTGGGTCTCCCGGGCTGATAAGTGTGGTGGTGTTTCGAAAAACCTTTGCTACTGCTAGCTTTATTTGTGGTTTTTTTTGTGCTGCTTATTTCGGCTGTGCTTTTGCCTTGGTTTCCTTTTGTGGAGCTGGTTTGCTCCTTGTTGCTGCAGTTTCGAGTGTGACAGGTATTGGTTACTCATCACAAGTTCTTGTCCTCTTCGCCAGCCCGGGTTCTGCCGACTTTTTGACTGGTTGGGTTTACTGTTTTTGCTGCGGTTTATCCCTGCTTGTTGTAATTGTTTCTTGCTGCTGCGGGTTTTTGAGCATTGCGGGTTATGTTTGGGTTTGCGCACCTGTTTCTTGTTTGGGCGGGTTGTATACAAACTGTTGTGGTTTGGTTTGTTTTTCGGTTTAATCTGCATAAATTTGCTCCATTGGTTTATGGTTTTCTATGGTTTAGGAATCCATATTTCGGTTTATTTTGGTTTTTTATGTTGGTTCCGACTTTGCTTAAAGCCGTTTGTTTGGTTCTGTCTAAGCCTAAAGCTTTTTTGCTTTGCTTTTTTGTCTTTGTTCTTGGTGATGATCTATAAGGCCTGGGGCATGCCCCTTGTATTCTTGTATCCTCTTTTTTCTTTCTATATCACATTTAATTACCAAAAAAAAAAGAAAATCGATCAACAACCACAAAAATCGAATCCTTTCCTGCCTTTGACCTAGGTAAGCCAATAACAAAGTTCGTAGAAATATCGACCTAAGGCTTACTAGGTATTGGCAAATGAGTTTATAAACCATGTGGTAAGACTCTAGATTTAGCTTGCTCACAAGTAATGCATCGAGCACACACTCTCTCCACATCACGTTTTATTCTTGGCCAAAAAAAGTGTTCAAGCAATATATCTAAAGCCTTCCTTACTCCAAAGTGACTCATCAAACCACCTCCATGTGCTTCACGCACAAGCAACTCACGCATAGAACTATTAGGCATGCAAAGTTTATTTTCTCTAAATAAGTACCCATCAAGTCTATAGAACTTACTGAACGCCGCCTTCTCAAATGCTTCATACACACTGGCAAAGTCATCATCAGTAGCTTACAATTCTTTAACATATTCAAATCCCAATAACTTTGCATTTAAAGTACAGACAAGGGCATACCTTCTTGATAATGCATCGGCCACAATGTTCTCCTTACCTTATATATATATTTTTTTTTGTTTTTTTTGTTTATAATTGATCACATACGGAAAGGTTTTAATGAATTCCATCCACCTGGCATGCCTTCTATTCAACTTTTCTTATCCCTTCAAGTGTTTCAAGGACTCATGATCGGTGTGTATGACAAATTCTTTTGGCCAAAGCTAATGTTGCTAGGACTCCAAGGTTCTCACCAATGCATAAAGCTCCTTGTCATATGTTAGGTAGTTCAAAGCTACTCCATTTAGCTTTTCACTAAAATAAGCTATGGGCCGCTTCTCCTGCAACAAAATAGCTCTAATGCCTATTCCTGAAGCATCACACTCAATCTCAAAAGTTTTAGAAAAATCAGGTAATGCTAAAATGGGAGCACTACATAACCTTTCTTTAATCTCAATAAATGCACGATTTTGCTCACTTCCCCAATTAAAACCCATGTATTTTTTAACAAATTCAGTGAGCGGTGCGGCCAGTGTACTGAAATCTTTGGCAAAGTGTCGATAAAAACTAGCCAAACCATGAAAACTTCTTACCTCTGTGATTGACTTGGGTGTGGGCCATTGTTTGATAGCCTTCACCTTTTTCTCATCTACCTCGATTCCTCTTGTGCTAACAACATAGCCAAGAAACACAACTTTGTCCAAATAAAAGGAACATTTCTTTATATTGACATATAATTTTTCTTTTCTCAAAACATCAAGCACACAACGCAAATGTTCCAAATGGTCATCTAAGTTCTTTCTATACACCAAGATGTCATCAAAATAGACTACAACAAATCTGCCTATAAACGCACGCAATGCATGATTCATTAACCTCACGAATGTACTAGGTGCACTAGTTAGCCCAAAAGGCATTACCAACCACTCGTACAATCCATATTTAGTTTTAAAGGCAGTTTTTCATTCATCTCCCTCTCTCATCATAATCTGATGATACCCACTTTTGAAATTAATTTTTGTGAAAAAACATGATCTATGCAGTTCATCCAACATGTCATCTAACCTAGGAATAGGACGTCTATACTTTACCATAATGTTGTTGATAGCCCGGTAATCAACACACATTCGCCAAGTGCCATCCTTCTTAGGTACGAGCAATACTGGTACTGCGCATGGACTTAAGCTCTCTCTCACATGTCCTTTGGCCATCAACACCTCAACTTGCCTTTGTAGATCCTTTGTCTCCTCCGGATTACTCCTATAGGCTGGTCGATTGGGGATCGATGCTCCTAGTAGAAAATCAATTTGATGCTCTATTCCCCTAATGGGTGGTAATCCACTAGGCATCTCGGTGGGGAACACGTCTTCATACTCCTGCAATAGAGAAACAACCACACTAGGTAAAGATTTGTCAAGCTCGATAGTATTAAAACATGCCTCTTTCTACAGAAGTATAAGCATAGGCTGGTTTGTATAAAAAGCACTCTTGACATCACTCGGTTTAGCATAAAAACTCACTTGTTTTTTTGTTCTCT
>JAOTRH010487968.1:0-24585 GCA_034768845.1 Heliamphora exappendiculata
CAACAAAATCGGGAGGTTGCTCCATATGGACTTCCTTCTGAAGATCGCCATGGAGAAAAGCATTTTTTACATCCAACTGATAAAGCGGCCAACTCCGAGTGACAGCGAGAGAAAGAAAAAGGCGGAGGGAAGTCATCTTGAAAACATGAGAGAAAGTCGCAAAGTAGTCAACACCACAAATTTTGGCATAACCTTTTGCAACAATGCGTGCTTTCAAGTGAGCTAAAGAGCCATCAAGATTCACCTTCACAGTGTAAACCCATTTGCAGCTAACTGCTTGCTTCCTGGCAGGAAGAGAAACAAGATCTCAAGTGCCATTATTATCCTGGGCAAACATTTGCTCTAACATAACAGAACGCCAACCAAGATGGGAGAGAACCTCTGAAACACTACCAGGAACAGCAATAGTATCAATTGTAGAAATAAAAGCACGTAAAGAAGCGGACAAACCATTATAGGAGTCAACATACCGGGGGTGATCCCAACAGAGACGATAAGGGCGACGGGCAGCAATAGATGGCTCATTTACTGGCGAATCAACCGATGAGAGAACTGGCTCAGCAAAAGGCGAATCACGGGAGGGCGAAGCTGCAAGAGGTGGCGCAAGAGCGGCTCAGAAGAGGCGGCAGGAGTATCAGTTGTAATCTGAGAGACCAAAAAATCAGCAGACAAAGGGGACGAAGGTGACGCACAACCTAGAGGGGGAACAGGAGGAGAAGAAGAATAGAATGGGGTCGACTCCAGAAAGGTAACATCCCGAGACACAACAAACTGACGAAGGGCAAGATAGTAACACCGATACCCCTTCTGGTGTTGAGGGTAGCCAAGAAACACACATTTGAGGGCACAAGCACAAAGTTTAGTGACCTGTGGCCTGGTGTCACGCACATTGCATGCGCAACCAAAGATTTTAAGAGGCAGGGAGTGCCCAAGCAACAGAGGAGCTAACACAGACATCGGGAAAACACCACCCAAAATAGTAGATGGCACGCAATTAATAAGATAACAGGCCGTAAGAACAGCCTCACTCCAAAAATAATGAGGAACATGCATATGACATAGAAGAGCACGGGTTGTTTCCAAAACATGTCTATTTTTCTGCTCAGCCACCCCATTATGTTCAGAAGTATCAGAACATAACGTCTGATGGGAAATGCCATGACTCACTAGAAACTCCCCCATGGCAGTAGATAGATGCTCCCCCCATTATCACTACGCAAGACCCTAATACAGGTACCAAATTGGGTTTGCATAGTCATACAAAATTGAGTAAACATAGATAAAACCTCATATTTATTTTTCATTAAATATAGAAATGTAACACGAGAGTAATCATCTACAAAGCTCACAAAATAGCGGAAACCAAATAAAGAGGTGACCGAACTAGATCCCCAAACATTAGAATGGACTAATTGAAAGGGAGTTGAAGCTCTTTTATTGACTCGAGACTGAAAAGGCACACGCAGGTGCTTAACAAAACGACACGACTCACACTCAATGGCAGGCACAGACTTTAAACTATGGTACATAATTTTAAGACTCGACAAACCAGGGTGCCCCAGATGACAATGAATATTAAGGGCAGAAGACGACAAGGCAGAATACACCTAAGAAGGAGCAGCAGCGAGCAAGTACAACCCCTCAGAGACCTGTCCTTTACTGATAATCCTCTTCGTCGTAAGATCCTGAAAAATACATGAGTCAGAAAAAAATGTTACGGAGCAACTCAAATCAGTAGTAATCTGACTAATGGATAATAGATTAAAAGGATTAGCAGGAGTATGAAAACATTGTATAAAGAGAAGGCAGGAGTTGATGTCGCAACACCACAACCCTCAACAGCTAAGGAGGATCCATTAGCCACCAAAACACCAACATGACCAGGAGTCAACTTATAATCTGATAGAATACATAATGATCCAACCATGTGAGCAGAAGTACCAGAATCAATAACCTAAGTGTGAGGGGTAGCCACACATGCAGTAAGATTACCTACAAAGGTGGCCGCTGGTACCTCAGAAGAGCTCGTACTCTGTCCAATCTGACCATACATATACTAATCATATTCTACAGCAGTCATCTCAACAACTTGTCTGGTCGAGGTGGGTGCCCCCTGCGGACTAGGTTAGATATAGTCCTACTGACTGAAATCAGATGTGGCATTAGCCACCAGTGGGGGCTTCCCATGAAGCTTGTAACATTCACTGCGAATGTGTCCCCAAATCCCGCAAAAGTGGCACGTACGGGTCTCACGACCACCATCACAACCTCTTCCGCGACCAGACTTGCTACCACCACCACGATAGCGACCTCGACGGCTACCATGGACACCTACCAAAGCAGACTGATCAGAGATCTCAATAGGAGATGTACCAGTACCACGAGACTCATCCCGACGGGACACCCGACTCACACCTCAGAATGTCTCAAAGAAAGTGGGAATATCTGCTCCAGCAAGGATTTGTGAGAACGCGCTGAGTCAAACTTGGAGTTCAAACTGGCCAAGAAGCACACCACCAAAAGTTACTGCCTCTGTTGCTGAAACTGAGATAGTTGATTCATGAACGGAAGAAGACGATTAAAATCGTTAGCCAAAATCTTAAATAGAATAAAGTGATCCTGAAGAGGTTTCCCGGACTGCTGAGACTGAAAGAAGCCTTTCATGACATCATATAGGCAAGAGAGATCATTAGTGGAGGAATAGATTAATTCCAATGAGAACCAAATCTCTCGCACAGTATCTGTATTGGCCACCAAAGCCTGAACGGAAGGTTCCATTGAGTCGAGCAGCTGACTGAAAATTCGGGCATCATCCTGGATTCAAGTCCGGAAGGTGGCTAAAGTCTGTGATGAAGGATTATCAAACAGGTGGAAATCGAGCTCCATACCTTGAAGCGACTTAATAACACTTTTTTTCCATAAAGCATAACCATTGGCGCCATCAAGTTTCCGATCAACCAACCGTGTGGATAACAAGAACACCTCTGTGGTACGTTGTCGTCCAGCTTCAACCTGGGATTCGCGGGTCACGGAATCCTCTAACATCCTTGTTCACCAACAAGGGAACCAAAAATACCACAAAATACACGTCTCAATCCACACGGAGGTATGAGAAAACACCACACCAGACCATCACAGCATCATTGAACTAGCAGACATCACTGTGAGGGAAAGAGAACCTGGCCGAGCTAGTAAGAGATCTGTCGGAGGGCTAGGAGCAGTCGCAAGGCTCGGAAGGAGCCTACAGAGGTCGGCAAGGGCCTAGAGCGGGTTGACTATGGTCGCCGGAACCCCTAGGATGGTTGATGGTGGTTGACGTCACTCCTGGAGGAGTTGACAAGGGTCGGCGACCTCCCTGGTCGCGTCAACTATGGACGACGGCACCCCTGGAGGAGGTAACTAAGATTGGCGAAGCCTCTGGAAGGACCAACGAGGGTCGGCGATGCTTGCTAGAGACCCGTCGAAGGTCGGCGCAATCTGTGGAGACGCCGACGAGGGTTGACGGTGGTCGGCGCATGCTCTTGGAGAGCCGACAGTGGTCGGCGAGGCCTTCGGGGGTGCCGACGGTGGTTGGCGAGGTGGTCTGACTGTCGGGTTCTAGTGGTTGGCGGCTATGGTTAGGGTATTGCTCCTGGTGGTAGTTAGAGTTTCGTGGTGCCTAGGGTTTCATAGCTCTGATACCATGTTAAAATAAGAGAGAGAGAGAGAGAGAGAGAGAAAGAATACGAAAAAGCGTGTATTCTCATTGTGAGACATACACACGTATTTATTAATTAATGAGAGTATATAGCAGATACTGTGGGCATCCCCACAGGATATTATTAATACTTAATATATTAATACTGAATATATATTAACACTAACCCTACGTCCTTGTGACCTGAATGAAACAATCGGGTATGTCACTCAACGATGCGGTCATTATTTCAAAAGGAGGGGCGGAATGACCTCGTCACTCGCTCTCAAAAAGTCTTATCTTATGGACCCTTGCGTAGAGGATCCTTGTAGATTTATATTTGGGCGAGAATGGTCTCATGCATTGTACACTTCATCATTTATTGTGATACTTGATGTATCGTATCTGCATTCTATGTTTGGTGTAATGCTTGAGTTAGAAAGATAGGGTTTTGAAGTTTCTTTTTGGCTGTCGCAGCTCATGACGGTTCATACCAGGTGATGAGGAAGAAGAGAACGCAACGAAGTATAACCCTGAAGGGTACGTGAAGCCGTGAGGTTTCAAAGAGACGAAGTGGAGCAGGATATGTCTTTTTAGCACTTTCTCTTGGCTTTTAGATATTTGTCCTAAATTACAAGTAATAATTGAGCTGAGAGCTCCTAAACTTTCGTACTGGTTTGGATTACTTTTGAATGGAAATGACCGTATAATTCTTCGTTAAGTGTAACACTACTTATTATTATTGGATCCTTGATGACCCCGGATTTAAGGCGTCACAAGTTAGTACCAAAGTTTAGGTTTAAAGATTTTAAGGCCTTGGGTTGTAGGAAAACTGAGTGTCCGTCACGTAGTGACCTCTGTTATTAACTATCATTATCACTTAGAAGTTATGAACATTAAAATTCATCTTGACTGGGTCCCTTATTCTATTCCTTTTAGGATATCATCTGACTCGTACCCGGAGGAGGGAGCGTGGTTTGACTCTCCCGATACCTGTTACACTAAACTGCAACCATTACACCGGCCAATACCGTGATTTAAATTCGTGTACTCAACTTAGTGAGCTGGTTCAAACTTTACACATTGCTTATCCTTCCTCTTCTACTACAACTTTAGCAAACTCGAGGTAATATTACATATGCAGCAATCTCGCTTCCCTAGTAGGTCATAGATTCTGGAGCCAATTTCCACATGTCTGGTAATCCATCATTATTCTCTTGTGTGACTCATACTCAGCAACATATTATCTTTGCTGACAGGTCACCTCACCCGGTCCATGGGTGGGGGGTGTCCTTCATCCCAATTCGATCCTTTTTTGATCCCCTAGTCTTTATGTTCCTGATTTTCTATTCAATTTACTATTTGTAAGTTAATTAACTAAAACATTAAATTGTTCTATAACATTTTTCCTTACTTCTTGTGTTTCTCAATACCTCAAAAATTAAAAAGATGATTGGTTCAGGGCATGAAAAAGAACAACCTATACTTTTTGGATATTGATCACCTGTCCAATACCGTTGCCTCTGAGTGCTTCAGTTTCTTCTTGTCAATTGCATCTTCATTTGGATCATCCTTATCTGGCCAAGCTGAAGTTAGCTAAGCTCTCTTTGAATCCTATGTTAACTTAAGAGACAAGTATCACCGTAATTCATTTCCTTGTAGTAGTTGGTTGTTAGTTCTTTTGATGTAATCCACACGAACATTTAGGGTCCTTCTCGCACTCCTAGTATTAATGGATATTCCTATTTTGTTATCTTTATGGATGTCTTATCTCACATGACTTGGATGTTTTTATTGAAACAAACATCTAAGTTGATTTATATTCCCTCTACATTTTATAATGACGTTTTTACACAGTTTGGCAGGCACATTTAATTCGTTTGATTTGATAATGCCTTGGAATGCATGCAGTATGCTATTACATCTTTTTAGGTTAATCTTGGTATTATTCATCAAGCTAGATATGTGTATACCTCTCAACAGAATGGTGTGACCGAGCGTAAGCGTTGGCCCTTGTTAGATGTTGCCCGAACCTTGCCTTTTCAATTGAAGATACCCAAACCGTTTGGGGATGATGCAATTCTTACTACTTGTCATCTTGTTAACCATACGCTTTCCACTCTTAATCAAAAGCCTCCTTTTTTATTACATCATGACTTTTCTTTAGTTTTCTTCACTCTTATATTCAGTTGTGTTGCTTTTGTTCATCTTCTATATCCTGGCCGCAATAAGCTATCTTCTTGCACCTGTACGTGTGCTTTTCTTAAGTACTCTCGTACTCAAAAGAGGTATCAATGTTATCATCCTGAATCTCATCACTATTTTGTCAATGTTGATATCACTTTGTTTTTAGTCTACTTCTTTCTTCACCTCCACAGATAAGGAGTTATCCTCTGACCTTACATATTATCATAAAGGGGAGTCTGCTTCTCCCACTTTACTACTTCCCCTCACTCTTCCTAAGTCGATGCCCTCTTCCCGTTCTTTGCAGGTGTATCAGTGATCTTGTCTCTTTTGGCTCAACACCTTCACCTTTTGCATCGGAGCCTTCTGCTCCTTCCTCTTCAAATGAAGACTTACTGATTACCTTGCGTCGAGATAAATGTACTTAACATCCTATCACCGAGTATGTTTCCTGTGATCACTTCTCTTCTTGTTTTCCTTTCTTTGCTAATACCTTGTCTATTATTTTTATTCCACTATCCTCTCACAAGCAAGTTGTGTCATTGTTTGGCTAAAAACAAGCCATGGATGAGGAAATGAGTGCTCTTCATAAGAATCAAACTTGGGACCTTATCTTTCTTCCTCCCAAGAAATAGATTGTTGATTGTCCATTGGATATATACCATTAAATATCTTCCTAATGGGTCTGTAAAGCGCTTTAAGGCATGCTTGGTGGCCAAGACTATACTCAAGACATGGTGTTGATATTTGGAGACCTTTTTGTATGTTACCCGCCTTAATTCTGTTCGGATTCTTCTCACTGTTGTTGTTAGTCGTTCTTGGTCATTGTATCAACTTAATATCAAGAGCATTTCTTCATGGTGATCTTCATAAGGAGGTTTATATGGCTCAACCCTTTGGCTATTCTACACCTGGCAGTGAACACCTTATTTGCCACTTACGAAAGGCTCTATACGGTCTGAAACTTTTTCCTTGGCTTGATTTGATAGTTTCAACTATGTTGTTCTGGCTTACGGTTTTTAGCGTTTCACCTCTAATCATTCCTTTTTTTGTTCGTCATTCCTCTTGTAGGACTTTTGTATTGATTGTCTATGTTGATGATATTATTGTTTATGGTGATGATTATGCTAGTATTGTTGACGTCAAGTGGCTACGAAGGACTTAGGCGTTTTCTTCATTACTTTCTTGGGATTGAGTTTAAACATTCTTTTCATAGACATTTATTTATCTCAATGCAAGTATGCTCTTAATCTTTTATTTGAGACCAGTTGTCTTGGTGCTCATCCTATTGATACTCAGATGCATTCAACGATTAAGATTGACGCTAATTCTGATATCTCTTTTCTAATGTTAGTCACTATCGTGACCTAGTTAGGAAACTTATTTATGTCACTGATATTCATTCCGACATTACTTATGTTGTTGAAGTGGTTAGTTAATATATGTATGCGCCTCGCCAACCTAATTACGATCTTGTTTCTTGTATCTTCAGTTATTTGAAAAGTATTCCTAGTCACAATTTGCCATATTGGACTTCTGATTTGTTGTCTATTGTGGACAAGGACGAAGGTAATTTGAGACAATGGGGGCCATGGCCACCCCTATGTTAAAAAAATTCCTTATAGGTATCTATAAATTTTAACTTCTAAGTTCTTTTATAATAAATTAGCCCCCTCTAGCTTTCTTTACACATTATTCCATAAACACACTAACACATAATAGGCAATCTCAAACAACTAGCTTTAAAGTCTAGTCATTGTTTTGATTTTTTTTTTTAGAGTAGGCTTTTATTAAGTTTTCAATCCCAATTCTCATAACCTTCGGGATTCAGTTAGCTCAAATAGCCAATAGGTTGTAGGCATGCATTGCTCTCTCTCTCTCTCGATTCTCTCTCTCCTTCTCAAGATTAGCCTGTTAGATAGTTTAATATACATTATTGGGTCAATTTCCTAACAGCTTAAGCTTTTTGGATAATTGGTGACTTAACATGGTATCAGAGCTCTGATATTATTTTATACGGTCTTAGGTGGAACTCAACCCCAAGAGGTAGCTATTAAATAACTGCCCGAGGGTCATAGCAAGTAGTTTCAGTGGAAGTGAAAACAACAACTTCATTATACAAACATAGATCTATTCAAGATATTATGAGGTGAAGATATCTCATAATTTAGATTTACAAGAATTGTCTACTATTTCTAAATTATGTAAATGGTTGGCCAAGACAACAAAATCAAAGACCTATTCACTTCTTTACAGATTGGTTAGACTAGTTCTTACGCTTCTGGTTTTCACTACGACTACAGAGCATGCATTTTCAACTATGAGTATTGTTAAAACTAAACTTCAAAAATAAGATGGAAGATGATTTTCTCACAATGCTTTAATTGTGTACATTGAAAGAGAAGTTGTTCAGAAATTTAGTACAGATTCAATCAACGATGGTTTCCATGACATGAAGAGTCGTCGAATACCACTATGATTGAGAATCACGTGGTAGTTGATATGTATTAGAAAACAAGGTTTTGGGGGGTGTTTTGTTGTCATATTTTCATTAATACTAAATGGGTATTTTTATTTTTATATACTAAATCTAATTTGTATTATTAGTCAGAATTTTTTTGTAAACTTGCTATTGGCCCCCCTCAAAACAAAATCCTAGCTTCATCTCTAATCGTGGGGTTTAGTGATGCGAATTGGGTGGTAAACGCTCTAATCGACAATCTACCTTTGGCTATTGTACCTTTGTTATCGGCAATCTTGTAGCTTGACGCAGTAAATATTAGACCGCTGGTTGTTCGTTCGAGTGTTGAAACTGAATATCGTGCTATGACCCATACGGTTTCTAATATGTTATGGGTATAGTCTCTTCTTCTTGATTTTGGCATTATTGCTTTTGCTCTTATGCAAATGTTTTTGTGATAACCAGACGGCCATTTTTATTGCTAATATTCCAAGATTTCATGAGCAAACTAAGCATATCGAAATTGATTGTCGCTCTATACGGGATTTGGGGTTGTAAAAGCATATTGTCACTCATTATATTCGTTCGGAAGATCAGTTAAGATATATCTTCACCAAGCCATTACCTCGTACTTCGTTCACTCACTTATCTTTCAGGATGGGCATGTTTGACATGCATGCTCCAACTCCAAAAAGAGTATAGAGTATGTCTTTTTCAAATGTTAGTATTAGCTTTTTTCCGTTTCGAAGTACTATTGTAATTGTGTTGTGATGTGTTTTAATACAAATAGGTGTGAGGTAAAAGTGACAGATTATGTTCCCTAAAACCCTCTCTCTCTCTCTCTCTCTCTCTCTCTCTCTCTCTCTCTCTCGGTCTATTTGCACTCCAACTGTATCAAGCCAACCCGCACACAAACACCTCTCCACTTTTTTCTCTAACTCTAAATTCTCAGTCTCTTTGCACTCCAACTTTATCAAGCCAACCCGCACACAAACATTAGGGCTTGATGGCAATGCATCATGGGCTTCTATTTGGCTCTCATCACATGATTAATTCGGGTGTTTGAACCTGATAGTAAGAGTTAATTCAGTTGTTTGGGCCCTTCATGGAGACGAGGGGATAGAGGTTGGTGACTATAACCGCTCGAAACCACCTTGGCTTATCACGAATCCCATATCAGAAGTCTACATAGGCGTATTGGGTACATGAGTAAGAGCAGTGACCCCAAATGAAGTTCCTCTTCAAGACCTTTTGGGTGAACTACCAGGGTTGATACTACAAGGTTGAAGCAGGTATAAAGGACGGAATTATAGCACAAAAGAACTAAGAAATTATGAGTAAAGCTTCTACAATGCACAACTGTTTTCTCAGGCTCTGCCAAGAGAGCTGTGTATACAAATCACTTCAAATTATAAGTTATCAAAAGACAATTTGATAAGTTATCAAAGGACATTTTGAACTCAAATGAGAAAAATGTTTCTTAGAAATGGAAAGCTAGCTGTGTATATGGCATGTTCTCCAGGGAATTAAGAAAAATCGGCGATCACATCAAGTGAATGTTGTTGACATCAAAACTAACCAGAAACGATAGAATAGGATTCTTTACTATATTCTCCAGCCGCTCTCCATGAGCAGTACCAATAAGCATGACTCCTCTCTCAGCTATGGAACGACAAGCATGCACTTCAGCTTCTGTACCAATCTCATCAACAATAATGACCTCAGGCATGTGGTTCTCCACTGCCTCAATCATGACTCTATGCTGCATGAACGGTTCAGGAACTTGTATTCTTCGTGCACTCCCTATTGCTGGGTGTGGAACATCCCCACCACCACCAATTTCGTTGCTAGTATCGATTATGACCTATCAAAATGGTCGAAAATTCATTCACTGGTATAATCAACATTAGGAGACAAAAATATGTGTGTTGTGTGTGTGTGTGAGAGAGAGAGAGGGGGAGAGAGAGAGAGAGAGAAATGCAATACTGTTAACCTCAACATACCACCCTTTTCTGAAGCTCATCTGACAACACACGAGAAATTTCTCGCATAACAGTAGTCTTACCTACACCGGGCCTGCAAAATTCAATTGACTGCATTTTAAAACGTAAAGAAACACGAAGCATATTTTATGAAGCGCAGTTGATAAGAAAATTTATAAAAGTGTTATAGTATGTAAATACTACTAAAAAATCCAAAATCATTCTGTAACAATATTTGAAAGTGATGGACTGAAATCATATAAGCTAAATTGTTGGTTGGAGACGAGCTTTCAAAAAACAGGAGCAGCGAGCACATATCTTGTAACAAAGGCACAACCAGGATGTTTACAATCATATTAACCACACCTTCCTGTATCACAGTCATTTCGAAAGCTACAGCCAAGTCAAATGTGCCATGACAGAGCTTCAGAAAACTACCATCTTCATCAAGACTAAAGTTTTTCTTTCAAAATTCTTTAAGCAAGTTAGTAATTACAGATATCTGACCTCTAACTTGGAAGGATGATGAAATGAGCTTCAAAAAAATACCATCTTCATCAAGACTAAAGTTTTCTTCCAAAATTCTTTAAGCAAGTTAGGCATTACAGATATATGACCTCTAACTTGGAAGGGTGATGAAATGAGCTTCAGAAAACAACCATCTTCGTCCAGACTAAAGTTTTTCTTTCAAAATTCTTTAAGCAAGTTAGGCATTACAGATATCTGACCTCCAACTTGGAAGGATAGTGAAATGATTAATGATTCAACAATATTAACACCTCTCTTCACTATGTTATTTCCCTTCATAAGGCTTATAGCCTATATTTGTTAATTAGCTTAAAGCAAAAGAAAAAGGAAAGAAGGCCTTTTCCCTTATTTAATTATCATCATCCTTCTTTCTCCCTTCATTCTTCTCTTTCCATTAAATTTGGTGGGTTGCTCTTATAAAAGTAATCTTTCCAACAGTTCATTTCATATCTTCCAATTAAACCAGCACTTTTAGTCATCAAATATTGTGCTATACCGAAGACCTTTACAGAATTAATTTGTAGGAAAGGATCAAAGGAAGAGAGGATAATGCATCATATAGTTGAAAAAACAGATGCTTATTATATTTGATTGACTTTACTATTAATCCGCTGTGGGTTCTGTCATTCTGGGAAATCCGTTAACTGGAACAATGACACTCATTATCAGCACTGGTGTTGTTTTGAAGAAGCATAAACTTAGTTGGAAGAACCTCCCACTTGGGTTGACCAGTCCGATCTAGAATCTCAACTCCATGATTCAAAGCAAAAATCTAGTTAGAACCTCACTCCCAATTGGAATGAAACGTCTCAAACATATTTCAAAGCAACAAAAGAAAAGCTGCAGATTAGATTGAATTTAGAGTAGCCATCCTATATAGCAAAAAAAGTAACTCAAGTTTATTAGAGCACTTATTTGCACAAATATGTATATATGTATATATATATATATGCTCACACACGTGCTTCCAATCTTAGACTTTTCTGTGTCCTCACTTCCACACACCTATTCCCAGTCAAGCTGTCACCCTCGCTTCTAGATTTTAGCTTCTACATGTCTCGGTTATATATGCATAACGTTTTAGAAGGTATTTTCATACGAGACAAAGCATCTATATTAACTTTCCCTCACTTGCATTAATGAGATCAAGCTACAAAGTTGTAATGCCTTGAAGCACTTTGATTGGTTCTGAAAAAACATATGTATAATAATTGGCAGAGGAAAATCAAAGAGAAAAGTTGTTGCCCTATCCCTTCACGACTGGGGCTATAATATGGTTGCCCAATAAGAAGAAAGCATAGACTTGGTTCCGCCAACAAGAAGAAAGATAGCGCAACCTTGAGGTAAATGCATCAAACACAATACACTATAACTTAAGTGGCGCTATGATAATGTCCGCAAGCAATAGCAATCAATAAACTTATCTATGCATATTGACACTAATTTCTTGAGATCTGCAAAATAATTTATTTCAAACCCTATCTAGGAACTTCATTTCTATATCGCACAATAGATTTCACTTTCATAGGTGTCCCCCAATGCTCCCTTCGATAGTCAGACCTTGGGCATGTAGGCTGTGGCTATTTAATAAGTGTCCTTGCAACTGCGGGATTTATTTGCATGCTTACCTTCCAACAAACAAGATGCTTTCACCAAATTGAAGCAAATCTTGAACCATGTCAATCTGTCCCCTAACAGCCCTACCAACTCGACAAGTCAAACCAACTACCTCACCCTTCCGGCTTCTTATTGCAGATATCCGATGCAAGGTACCCTCAAGACCAGCTCTATTGTCCTCCCCAAATTCTCCCACAGCACTTTGAGCATACTCCAACTCTTTCATTGATACCTGGTGAATAGGCATGTTTTGAGTCCATAACCAAAACCATCATATATTCAATTTCATTTCTAATTACTTTCTATAAAATGTTTCACTATCAGAATAGTAGAGAGTCCATCTAAAAGCCTATAAGATCATAGAAAGGGAAAGGAGATGAAGAAAACCACTTGACAAAGTGAAAGAGAAATTAAGCATATGAAGTTCATTAATGAAACAAAGTCTTCATAGCAACTCAAAAGGATTTACCTCAGTTCCCCTCAAGTAATGCCTGCCAGATTCACCTAGGTAACGTGCTCCTGGCAACTGACCCAGATCCAGTATCACCTACTGACATAGTAGTGAATAATAACTATGTGAAAAACCACAACAAGCAAGTATATTAGTTCAGAAAAGAATCGTATTTCACAGTGATGCAATCTGACCATAATGGAACTAAAAGCTTTATGAAGGATCTCCTCCAAATAAAACTATCTTTCAACCTATTCACGTTATTAGGTTTATGAAACCCAACCCAACGAGGCAAGCAAATATTAAATGGATACAGGTCAACATCAATAAATGCATTTGTTCAAGAATGCCCCATCTGTTTTTCTGTTAAAAGAAAAGAAGAAAAAAAAACATGTTTTAGTATTAGGATTGCCCACCCAAAACCACAGTATATGATGAAGAGTATGCTTGATAAAATCAACCACCCTACCAATAGTGCAAACCTGTAACATACAATAACAGGCACATATTTGTGCAAATAATAACCAGTTGCCAGCCCCTAGAAAGAATCCAGAATATACATATATATATTGGGCCAATCTGATAGATTAACCAATTGGTATCACTAATGGGAGATCATGACCATAAATTCAATGGAAACAAACAAGCAGAGGGGTTGCATAATTGAAACTTGAAAGGTTCTCATACAGAGAATTGAAGCACACAAGTGGAATCCGTGGTATCAAAACCATGTTAGCTCCAAAACGGTATAGTATGTACCTCAAAAGTTACACAGATTAAGAATCATCACCTCTAATAGTTCAGCTTGTTTGGACTTGTACAAAAGCTTATCACGCAAATCATATGGAAGAATCTGCCAAACAGATAAATAACTAAAGAAAATTCAGTTCCGAGAGCAATCATAATGCAAGCACAAATAAGAAAAATTCAAAGAAAGAAAGAAACGAAAAGAAAAGTGCAGCAGTAACACATCAATTGCTGCTAGTACAGAGATATCTAATAGAAATGAAGCAAAGCATTTTATATTGGCTAAGATCGTGAATCGAAATAAAAACATAGGAAGTAGAAGTTGGATCGCTACAGAAAACAACGGAAATTATAAGTCCACGAATTATGTAGCATTTGAAATTTCGATGTCATTTCATCGAAATCTGGTGTTCCTCTGCAGACTCTGGCTTCAGGAACCAGCTTTTTCATCACACTCCTTCAACTCAAAAAATGTGTGTGATTACCACGTGAATGGAGAAAAATTTAAGCGGAGAACTGGTAGATTAGATACCCTCAACAATGCGTCGATATCATCGTCTACCACCACATGTTCAGATGAGGCCGGGCGAGAATTGTTTATCAGAAAGCTTTCACGACAACCATGACGACGACAAGAAGGGGATCTCATTTGGGGGAGACCATTACGACGAGTAGTAATCAATTTCATGAAGCAGATCTTGCTCTTTCTCATGCCGTTGGGTTTTAATTTTAATTTTAGGTTGAGAAGTGGAAAGTCTAGGGGATGTTGCCCTTGCAGAAATTGGGAAGAGGAGGGTGAGGGTGTGGTAGAGAAATCTTTTACTAAGCAACAAGAGGCCATTGCGCGCCTGTGTGCAACTCAGTTACCGCCCTCTCATCCCTGCTGCCTGCTCTTCTTCACCCATTTTGCTTCGGCTGTTTAACCTTTATAAGCAAAATTTCGAACTTTGTTAACGGATTAAGGCGTTTTAAACTTAATTTTCAAACTTAATGCAAAAGCATTTTAGGAAACACGTTTTCTTTACGAAATATTTTTCAGAAAATCGCAAAACGTTGGGTGAATATAAAAGATCAACTAACAAATATTTTTATTAAATACGTTTTTTTTTTAAATTATAATCTGCACTGAAAACATTTTTATTGAAAATATTTTTAGAATTTATATAAAAAAATATTATTACTAAAAACGTTTTGAGGATTTACACTAACAACATTTTATTAAATACGCTTTATGTTTAGAGTTATACGTTATATAGTAAGTGCCTATTATAATAATTGATTTTATTATTGACAAAAAAAATGAAATTAGCAACAACTTTCGTTGTTCCAAAAAACGTGTATAGTAAACACGCATTTAACGTTTTATAATTTTTAATTATTATCTTCTTTTTACTCCTATAACTGAAATCACTCTCTCTCTCTAGCAATTTTTTTGCAACACGAGCTCTATGTTCATCTTTCTCTCTCTCTCTCATTGTCTCTCCCTCCCTCTCACCTATCATATTTATCTGAAGTATGTTCCCTATATTTTAGATCATCAATTTCTATTAATGCATGTTACGAAAATTGTAAAATTATGGCTTAGTTAATTCAGGATCTATCTTTCATTTTCTACAGAATGTACCTTCTTTGTGTTTTTTATTTGGTTTTTGATGGAGATGGCGAGGGGAAGGATTTATGGGTGAGGGTTTGCATCTGAAAAAAGAATTTTGCTCACCAAGGGTCATGTCCATCTAAGATCAATATTATAATTAATTTCCTCAAAACTCATAACTGTGAGAGGAAGGACTAAACCAAATCTTTAACACATCATACTTCACTTTCAATGTAAAGGTGAAAGATTTAACCTCGTTTGATGTAAGTGGTACGCTATATAGAACATTGTTGGCCAATGCTAGAGTGTTTGTGGCAAAAATAGAAGAAGCTCATTTAGATTAAGAAAAGAAAAAAAAATTATGTTTGTTTAATAAAATTATGTAAAACATTTTTTTGTTTTCATTTACGTATTCTTTCCTATTATGTACTGATTAAACAAGATGGTAGGATAATTTTTCTCCCTTGCTTATGCCAGTCTAGAGGTATACCATATTGTTTGAGGTAAAATTGTCAAAATTATTATTTTTGTAAACGATTTTCGATAAAAAATAACTGAACGAGTAATCACTGAAACGAGCTCCAGATCAAACTTTTTGATGTCGAACGATCAAAATAAAATCCGTGTCACCATAGTTAATTTAAAAGAATACCGTTTTGGTTGATTCTCCAACTACAATTTTTGATTCCGAGTTGAAACTCCCGTCAAACCTTCTACTGTATCCCCTTATGCGATTCCCGAGCGTAATGTGGGCTCTAATCTTTCTAGAACCCGTACCGAAAAAACCCGGTCAGCTTTAATCTTAAAGACAAGTTATGAATTTGGTTCAGCCTACCTGCATATTTATAGAGTTACAGCAAGGATATGTGGAGTAATTATGACAAAGACTTCAAGTGTAATCCATATACGTATTCAGCGATTTTTGTAATTAAGCAAGCATCTCACCGGTATCTGTAAATATGAAAACCTTGCAGTGATTTTTGCAATTTTCATAAAATACTAAATTACAGTTCATACCACTAAATAACTGTAACTGCACTCTAAACCATAATATTAAGACCATCTTGCATTGAGTTTCTGTTACTAAATGCTTAACTCATCTTTTCACGTTGAAATTTTCGATACCCGCCAATTAAATTTAATTACTGATAATTTAATTTAATCGGCATCTTTAAATTCCTTAAGCCATTCCACTTAACTTATTTGATCGCCGGATAATCAAATCCATCTGTAGAGTTTAGCCTGATCAAAATTTATATGCTTCTTTAATGGGGTATCGTCAATTTCAATCATTCAAGACGTGAATTCTGTCAATAATTAATATTTACCATATAATTAATATCGTTATCCAACTCACCAGAAATATAAACCCATATAAGATCGCATCATCTAATGAATCAAAATAACGAATATTAAATATATGCAAATCAATAATTATTTCAAGATTAAGAGTATAAGCACTCTCATAATAATCTTAGATTGTGAATTAATTTATAAAGTCAGTATAAAATTAATTATCCTAATGTGTCCCGTTCAATACACACAAAATGTACTAGCATAGAGAGTCGGAACAATAAACGACGATGTTATATGTTCTCCATAACCAAGACAGATCTACTAAAACTCTATACTACAGTTGTACCGATAGTATGTCTATTTCTATCTAAAATGTGAACAAATACTTATAATCTGTAAGAATTTAAAATTTGGTCTTTTATGTACAAAACGTACTCTACACATCAGATTAAATACTGTATAGAATAAAGGGCATCCATGCAAAACATTAAAGAAATTATATTGCATACATTGCTCATAAAGATTCTCATAAAATGAAAAATAATTTTATTAAAAATTAAAATTAGATACAAAAATCAAATAAAATTTATAGTTTTTAGTATATAATCCTAACAATTTTCCACTTATACTCAAATCGATCCCTTCTTTCTAAGTGAACCATTTTGCTACAAGCTTAACTTTGAAAATTTTAACCTTCCCATATGCTTCTCTCTTTCACTTGTAGATTCACTGTCATCTAATGAGTTTTATCCATTTGAGTGGTTCTACAAGTTCTCAGACCTGATTAGAATATACAGATTCCATCTCTAAATTCATAGCTTTTTCCAAATATCTGCATCTTTGTTCTAAAGTACTTCATTGTAGTTACAAAGTTCGGTGTCCAGTTGTGTCGAGATCCTGTCAAAAGACCTTTCCAAGAACATATACCGATAAGGTTGATAAACAATCCTCCCACTACGACAAGTCACTACATGTGTCTATGTACTAACAGTAACACGCTGTGTAAAATATGAACTCTATGCATTAGCACCCTGTTCATGATTTACACTTATCCCGATAATCCTCCCACTGCGACGAGATAATGAGATATCAGTAATTTGTGATTTCTCTTCCACTATACTAATATTTCTTCTCATTTCTTCCAAAACAATATTGCTTTTGGACCTATAGTCCATAATATAATCATCTACCAAGAATCGGGCATTGATGCTAATAATGACCTTCTAATCCATAGGATTATAAATTATATCACCTTTTGTTCCCTTAAAATACCCTACAAATAAATTAATTTCTGTCATCGGTTCCAATTTACCCACATTTCTTTTCAGCATATGTGCTGGACACCCCCAAATGCAAATGTATTTCAGACTAGGCTTACGCCCGGTCCATAATTTTGTGGGAGTAGAAAGTACTGACTCAGAATGTACCAATTTAAAAGGTACCAAGTTTAGAATGTAAGTCGCTGTCTCTAATGCGAGTTCTCAAAACGAATCGGGTAATTCTAAATAACTCATCATAGACCTTACCATCTTATAAGAGTCTTATTCATTCTTTCTGTTACACCATTCTACTGCAGAGTACCCGGTGCAGTCAACTGGGATATAATCTCTTCTAATGACAAGTAGTCCTTAAACTCTCCATAAAGGTACTCTCCACCATGGTCGGATCGTAGTGATTTGATACTTTTACTCAGATGATTCTTCGCCTTGAAATCTTTAAAAATTTTAAAGCATTCAAACTCATAGTGCATCAGGTAAATGTATCCATACCTTGAGTAGTCATTAATAAAACAGACGAAATACTCAAAACCACCTCTAGCCCGAATTGTTATAGGATCACACATATCAGAATGAACCAGTTCCACGGTTCTTTAGTTCTATAGTCTTTAGTTGAAAAGGGTCTCTTGGTCTTCTTACCCTCTAATTAGGATTCACAAACTGAAAGTGCCTTCACTTTCAATGAACTCAAAGGTCCATCTTCTACCAGTCAGTTTATCCTTTTTAGATTAATATGACTGAAGCGTAAGTACCAAATAAACGTTTGGTTCATTAAAGAAAAAACTATCTCTTATATGGTAAATTAGATGTGTTATTCAATTCAGTTAGTTACAGTGTATGAGAGATAGAAGATATGATATATATATCATCCACAAATGTATCAGAACAAATAAAATATTTATTTTTCTTCACAACCACATAGTCATCAAAATGACCAGAATATTTGTCTTTTATTAAATTAGAAATCAAAATTGAATTTTTTCTAATCGAAGGTACATAAAGACAATCTTTTAGAAGTAATATCATATTTCTACTAAAATTGAAAGTGATATCCCTACTATAACTGCTGCCATCTTTGTATTATTACTCATATGCATGTATATTTTCTCATCACTGAGCTGATTGGTTTCTTAGAACCCCTGTAAAAAATTACAGACATGATTAGTGGCTCCCGTATCTATACATCAGATTCTGGTAGATAACATTGTTAAACATATTTCAACCACGAGTGAACAGAAATTACCTGGTTTGTTCTACTTACTGAGAAAAATCGAACACTTCTTTTTTCAATAGCCAAACTGGTTAGAGTGATAGCACTTGCCTCTCTATTTTTTCATACCAATTTTTAGTCCCTTAACTGCTTTTGGACATGTGCCTCCCTATATCTGAACTTTTTTTTTTCTTCTTACCATTTGATTTAGAGGAAGACCCTTTTTCAGCCACATACACAGAACCTGACTTCCTAAGAACACCCTCGGCTCCTTAAAGTTCCTTAAAAAGTTCTGAAAAGCTAAGCTTGTTCATGGTATAGTTCAGGCAGAACTGCTTAAAAATTTCAAGCAGTGACTAGAGTATGATATCGACCCGGGTTTCTCTATTAATTTCAACTCATAAGATCTCCAGTTCATTTAGAAGACTGATCATCTTCAGAACATGATCCGTAACTGGGGTGCCTTTAGCCATACTTGCATTCATTAGAGACTTCATGGCCACCTATCTAGCAGCATGATTTTAATCCCCAAATATTTCTTTAAGGTTCATAATCATATCATAGGTACTAGGCATAAACTGAAGCTGATGCTGCAAAACATTTGACATGGAAGCTAAAATATAATAGTGAGCTATCTTATTAGCTTTCTGCCACTTCTAATGGGCCTGGGTTTCCTATTCGGTCGCCCCCACATCAGGTACTGGTGGACATATCTCAGTTAATACAAACTTATAATCCTCAACAGTTAAGACAATTCCCAAATTTCTTTTTCAGTCAATATAGTTTGGTCCCGTAAGTTTATTTATTTATTTTTTTTGTATTGAAGCGAGTGGATTGAAAGCCATTTTATTCCTAAGAATCACATAATTAAAAATAATCATTAATTATGACGAGCAATACTTTGAATTTATTTTAATTTAGTTCCCTATACCATTTTAAAATTCGCCGCCACTGTTAATTTAAAAGCATACATTTTTGGTTGATTCTCTAATTACGATTTTTTATTTTGAGTTGAAACTCCTATCAGACCTTCTACTATATTTTCTTATATGATTCCCGAATGTAGTGTGGGTTACGATCCTTCGAGAACTCGTACTGGAAGAACCTAGTCGGCTTTAATCTTGAAATCAAGTTATGAATTTGGTTCTGCCTACCCGCATATTTATAGGGCTACAGTAGAGACCTGTGAAGTAATTATGATAAAGACTTCTAATATAACCCAGATACGTATTTAGTGATTTATGCAATTAAGCAAACATCTCAGCGATATTAATAATTATGAAGATCTTGCAGCGATTTTTGTAATTTCTATAAAACACTAAATTATAGTTCACACCAGTAAATAACTGTAGCTGCACTCTAAGGCATAATCTCAAGACCATATTGCATTGAGCTCATGTTATTAAATGCTTCACTCATCTCCCCACGTTAATATTTTCGATATTTGCCAATTAAATTTAACTACTGACAATTCAATTTAATCGGCATCTCTAAATTCTTTTAGCCATTTCGCTTAACTTATTTGACTGCCGGATAATCAAATCTACTTGTAGAATTTGGCCCAATCAAAATTTATAAGTTTTCTTAAAGAGGTATAATCAATCCCGATCTATCAAGACGATTCTGTCAACAATTAATATTCACCATATAATTAATACCGCTATTTAACTCACCTGAAATATAGATCCATATAAAATTGCACCATCTAATGAATCAAAATAATGAATATTAATATACGCAAATCAATAATTATTTCAAAATTAAGAACAAAAATACTCTCATAATATTCATAGGTTGTAAATTAATTTATATAGTCAGTATAAAATTAATTACCCTAATATATCCTGTTCAATACACAAAGTGTACTAGTACAGAGAGTTTGAATAATATACGACGTAATTATCTATTCTCCGTAAGTAAGATAGGTCTAGTAAAACTCTGTACTATAGTTGTACCGATGATATGTCCATTTCTATTTAAACTGTAAACAAATACTTATATTCTGTAAGAAACTAAAATCTAATCTTATGTCTGCAAGCTATACTCTACATATTAGATTAAATACTGTATCGAATAAAAGATATCTATGTATAACATTTAAAAAATGATATTACATACATTGCTCATAAAGATTCTCATAAAATAAAAAATAATTTATTAAAAATTAAAATTAAATACTAAAATCAAATAAAATTCATAATTTTCAGTATATAATCCTAACACATATGTGGCCTAACTTGCTTTGCTTTTCCTTGTAAATTATTGTATAGGTGTTTGTTGTAACTAATATTATAGACTTATAAGCTATAGCTAAAAATGTATAGGAAGTAGATTATAGGAATGAAACTATCACAACAAATGAAAACAATCGCATAGATTATAAGAAGCAACCTAGACTCCTAGTTTATTGCCATGGCATGTTGATTTTTCATAAATTCCATGATTATCTAAAAAATAATAATTTTGGGAACAATATAGCCTTCCATATGAAGTATCTCCAATAATTTCTAAGTTGTTTTGATGTCGGTTGGTACCCCAAAAGCCAATGCCAAACTATTGCCCACACAGCCGTGTCAATGGGTTGGAGCTGTTGTTCATGTGTGTGCCGATAGCTGCCTACCAGTTGCTGCTACGTACTGCAATGCTGCCCATGCAGGCTGTCATTGCTACCTTGTGTTGGTGATGGTGTGTGTTACCTTGTGCTGGTGATAGGGTGTGCTGCCATGTGCTATCCCACCATGCACCGTGGGCTACCTAGGGTGTTTCTCTAAGCCACATTGGGACATCACTTGGCACATCTTGTATTAATGTTACCACCTCTCTTGGTCGGAGGGTGCACACGTTGAGACAAGAGATGCACACGTTCCACATACTGGTCGGAGAGTGCACTGTCACATTGCGGGATGTCTCAATTCTGTTTGGGCTCCGCGTTGACGGTGCAGCCGTCATTAACCACAACTGGATGCGTTCCCTGGTCGAGTGGCCGCAGTTGAGCTTTTAGTTTCTCGGGGTCGCTCCAGTCGATGAAGACTTGCAGTCAGGTCGAGTCCGAGTGTTCTGGTTCCAAGAGAACTTCATGCACCCATTCTGTTGCTATTGTCGCTGCCGCCGAAGTGATTCACCAGCATGCACGAGTTTATATTCTGTGGCTTATCAAGGGCTTTCTCATGCCTGGTAAGTCACGTAATCTAATTAAGCTTATGTACATACCACTCTTACACCACCTAAGTCAGGTACACAAATATAGTTGGGGTGCAGCCGTTGCGACGTCTCAAACATTCGGGTCACGCAAAAGCCCACCAAACACCCATTTATGAAAGTAAGGTTTTCATAAGAAATCAAAATGTACAACATTTGGATAAAATCTCCACAGCTCAACTCTTATAAACTGAAAACATACATTCTCATATATGAATAAGTATGTCGCCTCAAAGCGTACAAAACTAACCTTCTAAAATAGGCATTACATGTAAAAATACAAGTACAAAATAGAAAAAATTACAGCAAGTCTTCCATCACCTCTACAACTAGGTCATCTCGTCATGATCACCTGAAAATATTTTCTAGAAAATCCCACATCATGGCCGAAGCCCAATAGAAAATAGAATTTATAAAGCTGTACTACAGGTCATGCAATCGTATGGTGGGAGCTAACTCGACCACAGCACCCAAAAGGTTTTTCATCTCAAAAATCACACGTGTTCCATCCTTGAAACTATGCATATCATCCTAACAGATATCATTTCATAGTTAAGGGAAAGAAGTAATAAAATAGTATTCTCCAATCATACACATAACCGAGGAGACAAGAAAAAATGAGATCCTATGTACTGACTCTGTCAACTCGAGACAAAGGCAACAACTATAAACTCCTGCCCATTACCCTAGTCCTGAACCACTTAAGGCCTGCTAGGTAATGACAAGTTATATACGAGGTCACAACAACATACCCACTCAAGGGATAACCTGCTTCTTTACGGATTTCTATGACCGATAGGTGAAGTTAACCAAATCACGACTCGCTTCTTTACGGATTGCCACGACCGATGGACGAAGTTAACCAATACCACGTTTACGGGGATTAACCCGAGGGACCGTAGCGAACCCACTCTGCGCACGTTTTTGGACTTTCACCAAGGAGCAATGGAAGCCCAACTCTAAACCACACACCCATTGTCACAGTACATATATCGATAGCATTATAAAACCCAACACGCTAACAGATATACAACACATGTATATAAAAGGGATCCCATCGATGAACTATGGAGATCAAACAACAGATGTAAAAATATATTTTCACCCAAAACGTTTTAGAAGTTGAGACTCAACCCCGTGAGCTAGCTCCAAACCTTCAATCAACACGTTTTGAAAATTCCCAAGACTTCGTTTTCAAACCATCCTTTTGAAAACCTCATATACCCATTTGAAACCATAGAATTTTATAAAAACATCGGATAAACATTATACAATAAAAACTTAAACCAAAACACATCATTTTCCCAAAACAGTCCAGATTCAGTCGACTGGGCTCACCCTCTAGTCGACTGAAAAATGCACTGGAAAAAGAGAATTTTTGACAGAAGGCACTTCAGTCGACTGACCCCATGAGTTCAGTCGACTGAAATCCCCAAAAGATGATCCAGTCGACTAAACCCATAAGTTTTGTCGACTCCAGTTGATTGAACCCATGAGTTCATTCGACTGAACTCCGAACTCCCCAAAAGATCTTCCAGTCGACCGAACCCATGAGTTTAGTCGACTGAACTCCCCAAAAGATGTTCCAGTCGACTGAACCCATGAGTTTAGTCGACTGAACTCCCCAAAAGATGTTCCAGTCGACTGAACCCATGAGTTTAGTCGACTGAACTCACCTAGAAAACGTTTTTTTAAGTTTCGGTTTTGGTTTTCAAAGCTCAAATCAAACCTCCAAACTCCTATTTTTGATATCCACAAGCATCCCCTAGCATAGGACTATCATAAAACCTCGAAAGGAAACTCCCTCTTTCGATTTCATCCTACTGTACGCCAAAAAATAGTTTTAACCCAAAACTGGATCTAAAACATAAATCACATTTTTCATACATTTTTAAACGGTAGAAACATGTATGATTATATGTAGAACCTTCTAACAGTTATACGGTCTAAGATCCTACCTCGGTGAGTTCAAAACTCGACATCTCGATCCATGTGCAAAACTGAGCTTCACCGGAATAAAATTATGACTAGATAGATGCGTAGACCACGATGCCGATACTAAGGATCAGCAGTTGGTTTATCAAAAACCTAGTCCCGGGCCACCGAGAAGTTAGAGAGAAGGCAGAGCGTTTGGTGAGCTTAAAGCTACAGAGAGAGAAGGAGGAGATATTTTGATGAAAATATCTCACACAAGATATTTATAGTTAAAATATCTCAAAAATATCTTCTTTTTTTTTTTAAATTTGCACAGCAACTTCTTACAACCCCGGGAACCAACCCTTCATGCTCAGATAAACATAAACATGCATCAAAACGAGTAAATCATACATCGTAGATATGTATATGCAAAACACATCATTATAT
>JAOTRH010487999.1:0-24577 GCA_034768845.1 Heliamphora exappendiculata
GCCATACATCTGACTCCCATGCCCTCTACATGACTATCAAAAGTCTTAGCCGGTAAGCTCTTTGTAAAGGATCTGCATGGTTGTCTCCTGATGCAAGCATTATGTCTAACTGGAAATCTGAGTCTGTATACCCCAAAGGTACTAGACTGTTTGCCTGGTAAACCAACATATAATCCTTAGTTCTTTTCAGGTACTTGATTATATATTCTTTACTGCAATCCAATGCTCATGCCCTAGGTTAGACTGATATCTGCTAACCATGCTAACGGCAAAGTAAATGTCGAGTCTACTGCAAAGCATAACATACATGAGGCTTCCTACTACCGAAGCATAAGCAACTGCCTTCATCTTTTTTATCTCATCAGGTATCCTAAGACACTAATCCTTGGATAGAGTGATTCTATGCCTGAAAGGGAGAAACCCATTCTTGGAATCCTGCATGCTAAAACGAGCAAGGATATCATCGATAAACTTTGCTTGTGATAAGCCCAACATCCTTTGTTTCTGATCTCGCATAAATTTGATCCCAAGGATATGACTGGCTTCTCCCCAGTCTTTCATATCGAACTGCCCAGATAACCATACTTTAACCGTAGATAATGCTCCCACATCGTTTTTGATGAGCAAGATATCGTCTACATAAAGTACTAAGAAGATCACCACGCTTCTTGTACACACAGGACTCATCCAGACTTTGATCAAAATCATAAAATTTTATAGCTTGATCAAACTAAATGTTCCAAGACCTCGATACCTGCTTTAACCCATAAATGGATCTCTTAAGCTTACATAAACATGTGCTCCTAGCCCTTTGCAATGAATCTGTCTGGTTATATCATATAGATACACTAGTCAAGACTTTCGTTAAGAAAAGCTGTCTTGACATTCATTTACCAGATTTTGTAATCGAAATGTGTGGCAATGGATAAGAGAATCTGGATAGACTTAAGCATGGTTACTGGCGAAAATGTTTTCTCATACTCGATTCTTTCTTTCTAAGTGAACCCTTTAGCAACAAGACTAGTTTTGAAGGTTTTAACCTTCCTGTTTACTCCTCTCTTTCTCTTGTAGATCCACTTGCATCCAATGGGTTTTATCCTTTCAGGTGGTTCTACAAGTTCTCAGACCTAATTAGAATACATAGATTTTATCTCTAAATTCATAACCCTTTGCCAAAGATCTACATCTTTGTCTTATAGTGCTTTATTGTAGTTACAAGGCTCGGTATCCAGTTCTGTCGGGATCTTGTCAAAAGACTCTTCCAAGAACATATACCGATCAGGTTGATAAATAACTCTCTCACTACGACGAGCCACTACCTGTGTCTATGTACTAGTAGTAATAGGCTGTGCAGAATCTGAACCCTGTGCATCAGCACCATGTTCTTGATTTGCACCTGTCTCGATAATCCTCCCACTACGACGAGGTAATGGAATATCAGTGACTGTGGTTCCTCTTCCGTTCTACTGGCATTTTCTCTCAGTTCTTCCAGAATAATTTTGTTATTGGGCCTATGGTTCATAATATAATCATGTTCCAAGAATCGGGCATTTGTGCTAACAATGACCTTCCGATCCTTAGGATTATAAACTAGACTACCTTTCGTTTCCTTGGGATACTCCACAAAAAAATAAACTTCTGTCCTCGGTTCCAACTTATCCGCGTTTCCTTTCAGCACATGTGTTGGACACCCAAATTCAAATGTGTTTCAAACTAGGCTTATGCCCGGTTCACAATTCTGTGGGAGTAAAAGGTACTGACTTAGAAGGTACCAAGTTCAGAATGTAAGCCGCTGTCTCTAAAGCGAGTCCCCAAAAAGAATGTGGTAAACCTGAATAACTCATCATTGATCTTACCATCTCCATAAGAATCTTATTCCTTCTTTCTGCTACACCATTCTGCTGAGGAGTGCCAGATGCAGTCAACTGGGATGTAATCCCCTCTGATGATAAGTAGTCCTTAAACTCTCCAAATAGGTATTTTTCACTACGGTCGAATCGTAGTGATTTGATACTTTTACCTAAATACTTCTCCGCCTCCGCCTTGAATTCCTCAAAGCATTTAGACTTACGGTGCATCAGGTAAATGTATCCATACCTTGAGTAGTCATTAATGAAACTGACAAAATACTCAAAATCACCTCTAGTCCGGATTGTCATAGGACCACACACATTAGAATGAACCAGCTCCAACGGTTCTTTAGCTGTATAGTGTTTGGCTGAAAAGAGCCTCTTGGTCATCTTACCCTCTAAGTAAAATTCACAGACTGAAAGTGCCTCCACTTCTAATGAACTCCAAGGTCCATCTGCTACCAATCTGTTTATCCTTTTTAGATTAATATGACCTAAGCGTAAGTGCCAAAGAAATGTTTGGTTCATTAAAGAAAGAAATTTTCTCTTATATCGTAAATTAGATGTGTTATTCATTTCAAATAGTTGCAGTGTAGGAAATATTTGAGTAATAATATAAAGATTATCCACCTATGTACCAGAACAGATAACCCATTTATTATCCTTAATAACCACAGAATTATTAAAATGAACAAAATATGCGTCTTTAGCCAATCTAAAAATAGAAATTAAGTTCTTTCTAATAGCAGGTACATAAAGACAATCTCTCAATATTAATAACCAATTTTTATCAAAACTGATAGTGACATCTCTTACTGCAACTGTTGTTACCTTTGTATTGTTGCCCATATGCAGGTAAATCTCTCCATCACTAAGTTGTCGGATTTCCTAGAACTCCTGCAATTACCTTTGTATTATTGCCCATATGCAGGTAAATCTCTCCATTACTAAGTTGTCGAATTTTCTAGAACCCCTGCAATGAATGGTAGACATGATTAGTTGCTCCCGTATCTACACACTCGGAATTAAGTCGTAGTTGAAGATTAGATTTACAAGAGTTTATTAGAAAGAAAAAAAAAATAAGAACAGGTAAGGAAGAACACGGCAACGGTGAACTGTTTCGGCACAAGAAGAGAAAGCGAACAAACCAAACGGGGCGCCGATTTTGCTCTAGTGTGTTTGAGAGAAAAGAAAAAAAAAAAGTCCAGGCGGTTTTTCCAAGCTTCCAGGCTGTTTTGTGCAAACAGTAGCGCACTGTTTGGGATTTTTTTTTTTCAAAAAGCACAGAAAACGGTTTTCTAAGCTTGATGATGCAGCAATATCAAAAGCAGGCTTCGGTTTCAGCAGTATCCACAAGCGCCGGTTCTCAAACAGACCCAGCGCACCAGTGTTTTTTTTTTTTTTCTTTTTTAAAAAAAACACTATTTCGATTTCCAGAAGTGAAAGAAGCTTGAGGGGTTTTTCCCTAGTGCCAAACGCGGCGCAAACAAGGCCCAGGCGCCATTCAATGGCTCACGGTTTCCAACGCCAAAACCAATCACGGTGAAGCAACAGCCGGTTTCCAATTGAATTACAAACAGTGAGCTTTTCCCAAGCGCCTGTGAGCAATTTCCTATTCCAAATAGGTGAGTTAAGTTAATTCCCATGCACATTCCAGTGGAGTGGTTTTCATGGCGCCGTATCAGTGCACGGTTTCCAAGCAGAGTTTTAGTAAGATCACTGCGGTAAAAAGCCAAATTTTGTGAATTAAATAGAATCGGGAATTCCAGAAACAATCGGGATAACAGAAAACTTATTCTGAATAGGATATCAAAAGTCTTTAAAGTTTCAATCGGATCATAAAATTGAAATTTATATTTGTTTCGCATTTAATTTTTTTATATTTTAATTGCGTGGATGATAATTATTAGTTTTATTTATTCTATTAATTTAATTAATTTAAAATTTTTATTTTAATTAAAATATTTTGTAATAGAAAATTAAATTAAATTTTTTTAATTAATTGATATTAATTAAATGGAAAAATTTTAGATATTTTTCATTACAAAATATTTTAATTAAAATCAAATTTCTGAATTAATTAAATTAACATGATAAATAAAACTAATAATTATTATCCACGCAATTAAAATATTAAAAAATTTAAATGCGAGATAAATATAAATCCCGATTTTATGATCATATATTTTTTTTCGTGTTTGATTGAATGGTTTGAATGGATGATGATAAAATCGGGATTAAAACGCCTGCAAAACAAAATTAGCACAGTTCTAAATCTATTCGATCCCGACAACCGTAACAAAAAAACAAAATGGCTCTAATACCAATTTGTTGGAGGCAAAACTGCCAAGATAAATATTTTTGAAAACGATTAATCGGTAAAAAATTAACTGAATGGGCAAACGCTGAAACGGGCTCCAGATAAAAATTTTGTCGTCGAACAATCAAAAATTAAACCTGTGCAACCACAGTTAATTTAGAAAAATACCTCTTGTAGATCTCATCTTCAACTACGATTTGATTCCGAGTTGAAGCTCCTGTCAGATCTTCTACCGTATTCTCTTATGCGATCCTCGAACGTAGTGTGGACTACAATCATCCGAGAACTTGTATCGGCAGAACCCAGATATATTTTTCCAAGTCTTGAAAGACAAAAATAATATATCAAGAATGATATGAAAATCAATATAAACTAGTTCAGCCTACCCGCATATACATAGGACTACAGTAGGGACCTAGAGAGTAATTATGAGTAAAACTTCCAGTGAAACACAGATACCTACGGGGGTTTTTGCAATTATGGAAAGACAAAGTGGTTTCTACAATTTTCATAAAACACTGAATTACAGTTCACACCAATAAAGAACTATAATTGTACTCTCACCGATAATCTCATGACTTTCTTGTATTGAGCTCCTGTTATTAAAAATGCTTACTATTTCTTCCCACATTAAAATTCTCGATACCCGCCAATTAAGTTTAATTAATAAAAATTTAATTTAATCGGCATCTTCATATTCCTTAAGTCCTTCCGCTTAACTTATTTGACTGCCGGATAATTAAATCCACCAGCAGGGTTTGGCCCGATCAAAACTTATAAGCATCCTTAAGGGGGTATTATCAATCCCGATTTTTTAGGACGTGAATTCCGTTAATAATTAATATTTGCCATATAAATAGTACCGCCATCCAACTCACCGGGAATATAGATCCATATAAGATCGCACCCTCTAATGAATCAAAACAACGAATATTAAATATATGCAAATCAATAATTATTTCTGAATTAAGAGGATAAGCACTAATCATAATAACCTTGGGGTGCGAATTAATTTATATAGCCAGTAGTTAGTACTAAATTAATTACCTAAAATGTCCCGTTTAATACACACAAAGTATACTGGAACAGAGAGTCAGAACAATAGACGACACTATTATCTGTTTCCCGTAACCAATACATACCTACTAAAACTCTGTATCACAGTCATACTGATGGTATGTCCATTTCCATCTAAACTGTGAACGTAAAATTTATATTCCGCAAGAACTTAAAATCTGTTCTTCTGTGTGTAAGCCGTACTATACACACCAAATTAAATACTATACAGAATATCAGACATTCATGCATAACAAATAAATGATATACATACATTGCTCATAAAGATTCTCATAAAATAGAAAATTAATTTTATTAAAAATAAAATTAAATACTAAAAACATGATTTTCAGTATACCAACCCCAACAATCTCCCACTTATACTCAAAATTATGCTGCCATACATCTGACTCCCATACCCTCTACATGACTATCAAAAGTCTTAGCCGATAAGCTCTTTGTAAAAGGATCTGCAAAGTTGTCTCCTGATACAATCTTCGTCACAGCAACATCACCTCTCTATACAATTTCTCGTATCATGTAATACTTACACTCACTGGTGTCGACACCTTTACTCTCTGCGTGTGTTTCTTAAACTCTCGGATCTTTTGTGTCAACACCTCTGCTATTTGTGTTGACATCTCTGTTGTTTGTGTCGACACCTTCGCTGTTTGTGTTAACACATTTTCTGTTTGTGTCGACACCTTTGCTATTTGTGTTGACATCTTTTCTGTTTGTGTCGACACTTTCGTTGGTTGTGTTGAACCCTTTTTCTTTGGTCGTGTTGGAGCCTTAGGGGTTTTTTTTGGCCGTGTTGAGCGTGTGGGGGTTTCTTTGGGTCCTTGGTTTCCAATTGGTGTCCTATGGTATTCAATTGATTAATTTATGGGATTAGTTTATTCAAATACCTTTGGATTCTTTTTGGGGTTCGGTTGGTCGTGTTGTGATTTTAGGGGTCGTGTCGTGATTCCGGTTGTTTGTTTAGATGCCGTCCTTGGGGGTGACGTCCATGGCTAGATATGGGTTGTTGGGGCACGGTTGTGTGCATCGTGGTTGGGTATGGGGCATGTTCAGGCTCATGGCACCTTTGGAGGAAATGTGGTGTTTTGTGACCTCGTGATTTGAAGGGTTTAGCGTTGGACTTTAGGTTAGGCTTGGTTTTTTTTTTAGGTTGTTGGTTGTCCATGTGAGTGGATGTTGGGTTGTTTGGCGGGTGGCGTCATGATGTGAAGTTATTTATGGTTATGTGTGTTTATAACTGGCTATGTGCATTTATAACTTTGTTTATTTATGTACGAAATATGTAAGTAGATTATATGGCTTTGATATCGTTATGTGTAACATGCTTGCATGCTTTAAAACTCAGAGTTTTATTAATCATTGATGTAATGGATCTGTGGGGCACAGGCATGTGGCGTATGTCCTATGTTTTATGCATCTAAATCCTGATTAGGTTATGCATAGGTGTGTTCGGTGTTATCCCGTAATGTTCAGTATTATTCTGTAGTGTTTAGTTTTATCATGTAATATGCGATTTTATCCCGTGGTATGCGGTCTTATCCCGCGGTATGCGGTCTTATCCCGTGGTTTACAACTTTATCCCGTGGTATAATCCCGTGGCCGGCGGTTTCATCCCGTGGCTTATGGTAAGATTTACGATTTTACCATGTGGCTTAGTTTACAATTTTACCCCGTGGTCTATGATTTTACCCCGTAGTATACGGTTTTATCCCGGGAATGTGTGTTTGTGTACGGATCTTTATCTCAGTGTTAGGACTGTGTTTGCGGCTTGTGAGCACCGGTTATACGCATCTGTACTGCGTTCTGTTGAAGTTGAGGTATCTCGGTCTGAGAGATTACATGGATTGCATAAACTACATTGCGGGACGGATAAAATCAATTTTAAATTATTTTTAAGAGTCGTGTGAATCGCGATCTAAAAACTCTTTTTTAACTTTTTTCAGGGCTCCTGTAAGTGAGTCAAAAGAAGGTTTATATCCTCGTTTTTCCGTTTGCATGTGAAAATTATTTTAAAGGCTTGAAAGAGAGTCTAAAACTGCACTACGATTTCCTAGTATGTTTTGTTTATATTGCATGCTTGTCTAGTTTCTGCTGAGCCTTGGCTCACGGTGTGGGATAAAATATTTTTAGGTACCGATCACGCGCGCTGATTCGGGATTGCAGGTTGGAGGCGGAATAGTTATAGTCATTCTTTTTGTTTCTTTTGTATCATGTATGTGCATTACATGTTTCTTGGCGTTAGAGCCGAGCAATGTAAGCCGTTTGGCGTTTATATACAATGCATGTATGTTTTATATTGAGAGTGAATTCTCGGGTTGGGTATTATGTTTGTTGGTTTATGGGTGTTTCACGTAGTCCGAAGTTTGGGGCGTGACAAAGTAAGTCAGCATAGATTCATTCATTTTTGTCATTATTGTGGGGTCAAGGGACACATTAGACCAAATTGTTTGATTTTCTAGACCCGAAGTGGTCTCGTGATTTTTACCCGATTTAGAGTTTTTCACGTAAAAATTGCCATGTCGTGTGTGACTTTGGTTGCTTTATTTTCTGCTTATGTGATTGATTAGTTTAACCTTATTTGCAACATTTGGCTTCTTTAATTAAATTGATTAGTGCAAATTAGTCATCAAACGAGATTTTTCAAATCCTATTGTCAAAATTAGATTCTTGTCGATACACCATATAATCATCTGAAATGGCAGGTCTTCTCTCCCTCTATGATCTTCGCAGAGATGCTGATTGTGGTGGTTCTACAACATATTTAATGGTGACATCCTCATGGAGTTGTAAACCATTTTCTCTATGTTTTACATTCTCGTCAACATGTTGAGGAATCTAAAGAGCAACAATTCTTTGATGAGAAAAGATAGCTGAAATGTCCATTCATACTTCATCAAGATTTACCCTTCTTAACTTCTTACTCACACTAATTTTACCATTCTCTAAGAATCTGACATTATAGATTACAATTATACTCGTACTGTGATTAAGACAATAAAATTTGTTTCCTTTAGTCTTTTCTGGATAACTAATGAAATATTCAAATATCATGCAAAATTCTAACTTCCTTTCATGCGGATTATAAATTCTAGTCTCCATTGCACAATTCCAAACATGTAAATGTTTCAAACAAGGTTTCTTACTAGTTCACAACTCAAAATGAGTAGTTGGGACAATCTTACTAGTAACCCTATTTAAGATATACATAGCGGTCATTAATACTTTATCTCACAATAAAATAGGTATATTTGATAAACTTATCATACTCGCAACCATTTCAATAAATGTACGATTACGCATGTCAATAATTATATTCTTCTATGGTGTACCGGGGATTGTATATTGAACACGAATTCCTCGCTTTTTTAAAAATTTGACAAATGGGTCAGGATTTTGGCCCGACTTATTGTTTCTTCTAAAATACTCTCTACTTCTATTTGACCTCATTATCTTAATCTTTATATTTAATTATTTGTCAACATGAATAATGAACACCTCGAGAATATCAACAGCTTAAGACTTTTCATGAATTATATACACATATTCATAATGTGAGTATTTATCTATATAGATGATAAAAATATTTTTTCCATTAAAAGATGAAATAAGATTTTCACAATTATCTGTAGGAATTATCTCAAAAAGCTCATTACTTCTTGTGGCACCTTTCTTGGAATGTTTGGCTTGCTTTCTTTTTATGCAATCCACACATATAGCAAAATTAATGAAATCTAGGTTTCCCAAGATTTCATTCTTTACCAATCTTTCAATTCTATTTCTAGAGATATGCCCTAGTTGTTTATGCCATAAAATTAAGAATTTTTATTAATTTAGCCACGTTTTAAATTAATATTTGAATGCAAGGATATTAGAAATTATGCAAACCCATTATTCAAAGTAATTTGATATAATCCATCACATAAATTTTCAGAGCCAATTATTATTAAATTAAACATCAAACTGAATTTTTCACAAACAAATAAAACTCAATATCCATAATAATCTAATCTAGATAAATAAACCAAATTTTTAGAAATTAAAAGACCAAAAAATATAATCTTTTAGAATGATCTGATGCCCCGTCTCTAAGATTAGGAGATAGTTACCAATAGTTATTACACCAGCTTTAGACAAGTTTCCATATAGATGAATATTTCACTTTCCTCTAGTTTCCAGGTTGAAAGGTATCCCTGCCAAAAATTCGTAATATGGGTCATGGCTCCAGAGTCAATATACTAAATATTAGATGATACTTCAGCAAGATTTAATTCATAATATACAAAAGAAAATTTGTTATCTTTCTTTTCCAACCAAGCTCTACGTTTGCTGCAGTCCTTCTTCGCATGTTCATTATTGCCACAAAAGTAGCACTTTACAGTAAAGTTGTTACTTTTATGAACCTGGTTGTTACTTTTCACAGATCCACTCCACTTTTTTGGTAAATTTTTCTTTGATTTTCAAACTTTTCTTTTTTCCATACGGCTCCTTTAGTCACAACCAATGCCATGTAACGTCCTTCTCCTCTCAATCTTACTTCCTCATAAACATACATATTAATCAGCTCATTCAAACTCCACTGATCCTTATTAGTGTTATAGTAAATTTTGAATTTGCTAAATTGTGCAGGAAGGGAGTTGACGATAAACTGGACGAGGAAGAAATCATCCACTTGCATTCCTAAATCACCATGCTCTGCAACTTTGTCAGACATATTGATGTGATCCAGAACTCCTCAATTGTCATCATATTTCATTGTTATTAATTCAGCCATTAAAATGTTGCAAGTGACTTACCAGCAGACCTAAAATGATCTTCCACTGTCACGTCCCAAAACTCGGGGTCACGGGAAAATCCATCAAACACCAGTTTTATGAAAATATATTTTTTTATACATTGAAATCCACCCGTTGAAACCAATGAAAAACCCAATAAAAAATATCTCTCATAAATAAAAGACATACAGTTCCAACATGCATACAGTATATCGCCTTATGGCGTACAAAACCTGCCTTCAGGAACATGCATACCAAAAGAAAAACTACTACAGTCTTCCATCATCCATCAGCACGGGCGTCACTAGATCTACTCGAGATCATCACCCACATCATCACCTGAAAAAGGTTTTATACAGAAAATCCCACTCGTGAGCCGAAACCCAATAGAAACAAACAATATAGCTATAAAGAAAAAAATATGAAATCATATAAAGGGGGAGCGTACTCAACCACAATCCAAAAAGGTTTTACGTCACAAAACTCCAAGTTTTCCACAAACCTCAAAAACAATTTTTCCTTCACAACTAAGCATTTATACAATGCAAGACACATTTTACAGTTGAAAAAAAACAGTAATCAAGACATCGTTCTCTCACGGGATGTACCATCGTGGAAAAAAAAGAATATGATCCTATGTACCGAATCTGTCATACAGACAAAGGTAGAAACTATTGACTCATGTCCATTACCCTAGTCCTGAACCACTTAAGGCATGCTACATAATGACAAGTTCTATACGGAGCATCATAACGATCCACTTAATTTACGGGCGACAACCCGAGGAAACTAAGCACCCAACCGTCTTAATTTACGAGTACTAACCCGAAGGACCTGAGTACCTACGCTACGCACGTTTCCAGACTTACACCGAGGGCAACTTGTGCCAAATACATGTCATCCCGGTACTTCTAGATAATCTTCTAAAAATAGTACCGTAGCTCAACTACGAAAATATCATCACAAAAACGAAACACGATACATGTATATAGATCCATCCATCAACATGGAGATCAACAAAATATTTTCAAAATGTTTATTTTTTTCCTCTTTCAACAAAATATTTCAAAACCTGAGACTCAACCCCGAAGGCGAGCTCCAAACCTCCAAAACACCAAGTGTTGAGATTATTCACAAAACTACCACTTTTCACCATTTTCAAGAAAACTCTTTGAAAATCATACTACCACATGTCATACAGTACTATAAGCCTTAAGCCAAGAAAAGCGAACAGCATGTTTTCTATCATAAAAATAAGGCTTAAACAGAAAATATAGAATTTGATGCATTTTTTACCGATGAAAAAGCATAGAATTACATATAACACCCTCATAACAGCACTAGGTCTAGAATCCTACCTCGTTGGTTCAAAATCCGACGTCTCAAAAATCAAACCTTGTCAGAACGAGAATCTGATCGGATGAGCACGAAGCTAACAGCGTAGATAGAAAGGATCCACAAGCTGATTGTCAAAAAGTAGGCTCGGGCTGGTCAAATATGTAGAGAGAAGGTAGAGAGAATGATAAAAAGAAAGCTTTTCCAAACGTTTCAGCCCACTGGATACTTATAAGCTCGCCAGAAAGGCAGTTCAGTCAACTAAAGAGGCCAGTTCAGTCGACTGAAGCTCCTCAAAAAATGTGAACCACCACAGTTCAGTCGACCGAACCCCCTGGTTCAGTTGACTGAACTCAAGAAAAATAGTTTAGTCGACCGAACAAAGCCGTCTAATCGACCGAACTCCAAGGTTAGAGCCTACTATTTTTGGTTTCGGTTTTTGAATTCTATGGCCAACCAAACAAGCCTAAACAAGGTCCAAGAAAGCGTAAAACACATTTACATGCTGTTCTATAACTCCAAAACATAAACCATGGATCGATGATATATAACATGAAGGAAAAACACGTCAACATGTATAAATAATTCAAAATAACAAGGTTCGTGATCTCACAACTCTCCCCCTTTAAGAAATTTTGCCCCTGAAATTCTCTACAAGGTCACGAGGTAAACAGATCTGGGTATCTAGCACGCATCCCAGACTTAAACTCCCAAGTCGCTTTCTCAATCCCGTGATTAAGCCACTGAACTTTGACATAAGCAATCGTTCTCCCACGCAACACATATTCCTTCGTATCCAAAATCTTCATAGGATTCTCCTCATACGTGACATCCTCAGTAACCCGCAACTCAGCCTAATCAAATACATATGAAGGATCAGGTTCGTATCTCCAAAGCATAGACACGTGAAAGACATTATGCACAAATGCTAACTGAGGTGGCAAGGCCAGATGGTATGCTACCACCCCAATCCTTTTTAGGATCTTGAATGGTCCAATAAAGCGTGGTGATAGCTTCCCGCTACGACTAAACCTCATCAACCCTCTGCGAGGCGAAACCTTCAAAAACACATGATCCCCCACACAAACTCTAACAGTCACCAGACGCTGAAGAATCAGGGTAATCTTCTCCGTCGTCTCTCGTACTAAGTCGAGTCCCAAGACAGTGGTCTCACCTACCTATGTCCAACATATCGGCGATCTACATGGCCTACCATACAGAGCCTCATACGGTGCCATCCCAATACTAGAATGATAGCTGTTGTTGTATGCAAACTCTACCAATGATAAATGATCCTCCCAAGAACCTTGAAAGTCAAGCACGCACGCTCTCAACATGTCCTCCAAAATCTGAATGATCCTCGCTGACTGACCGTCAGTCTGTGGATGAAAAGCTGTACTAAAAGTCAAGCTCAGCCCCAAAGCCACCAAAAGACTCTGCCAAAAGGGCGATGTAAAGCGTGGGTCTCGATCAGAAACAATAGTCACGAGTACTCCATGTAGTCAGACTACCTCCATGACATACAATCTACTCAATCTGTCCACTGGATCTCTCACTCGAATGGGGAGAAAGTGCGCAGACTTCGTCAACTTATCCACTATAACCCAAATAGCATCATGTCCCTTCGGAGAGCGTGAAAGCCCTGATACAAAATCCATAGTGACATTCTCCCACTTCCACTCAGATACAGGCAACGGCTACAACAATCCTGCAGGTCGCTGGTGTTCCACCTTTACTTGTTGACAACTAAAGCATCGAGAAACGAATCAGATCACATCCCTCTTCATTCCCGTCCACCAAAACTGTCGGCGTAGATCGTGATGCATCTTCGTGCCTCCCGAATGCACTACAAGATGTGAGTTATGAAACTCATGTAGCACCTCAACACGGCACGACTCTGGCACAAACAATCTCCCTGACAACTTCAAACTCTGATCTAAACTCACCACCCATCCTGCTGTGTCTGTCCCACTAGCAATGCTGTCCCGTATCATCTGAGCCTCCGGATCGATCCTCTAAGCCTCTAACACGCGTGCAACCAATGTGGACTGTGAAGCAACTGAATATAAAGTTGCGCCTACCCCGGTCTCCCTGAGACACAGATCAAACTCACCAATAACTCCGAGCATGTCCCATTCCCGTATAGCCACAAAAGCTAACGAACCATGAGATCTCCTGCTATGCGCATCAACTACGACATTTGCCTTCCCCGAATGGTACTGTAAATCAAAGTCGTAGTCTCCCAACAACTCCATCCACCGTCATTGGCAAAGATTCAGGTCTTTCTGTGATTTTAAGCTCTTGTGATCAGAGAAATTCTCGAAATGCTCACCATATAGATAATGCCGCCATGTCTTCAAAGCGAAGACTATGGCTTCTAACTCCAGATCATGCATCGGGTAATTCCTCTCGTGTGTCTTCAGCTGTAGCAAGTCGTAGGCTACAACCTTACCTCCCTTCATCAACACGCAGCCCAAACCGTCAAGTAACGCGTCGCAGTACACTGTATACCCCAGACCTCGCTCTGGAATAATTAACACCGGCGCACTAGTCAATCTCCTCTTCAGCTCCTGAAAAGCTGACTCACATGACTCGGTCCATACGAACACCACTCCCTTCCGCGTCAGACGCGGCATAGGTGCTGCCAACCTAGAAAAATCCCTGACGAACCACCGATAATAACCTGCTAAACCTAGAAAGCTGCGAATCTCAAAAACATTCTTTGGTCGTTGCCAATCCTTCACGGTATCAGTCTTCGATGAGTCCACTGATACCCCATCCTTCGACACCATGTGCCCAAGAAATCTCACCTCTGACATCAAGAACTTGCACTTCTCGAACTTCGCATACAAGCGATGTTCTCTTAGAAGCTGCAAGACGATGTGTAGATGCTCCTCATGTATCTCCCTCGTTGGGGAATAAATCAGAATATCGTCCACGAATACGACCACAAAATTATCTAGATAGGAGTGGAAGATACGGTTCATCAAACCTATAAATGTAGCTGGAGCGTTCGTCAGACCAAATGGCATAACCAGAAACTCGTAGTGGCCATAACGAGTCCAAAAGGCGATCTTCACTATGTTCTCGTCCCTAATCCTCAGCTGGTGATACCCTAACCTCAAGTCAATCTTTGAAAAGCAGCATGATCCCCTCAACTGATCAAACAAGTCAACGATCCTCGGCATCGGATACTTGTACTTCACCGTTACCTGGTTTAATTTCCTATAGTCTATACATAGTCTCAATGACTCATCCTTCTTCTTCACGAACAAGGCTGGTACTCCCCACGGCAACGTACTCGGCCGTACAAATCCTTTGTCCAGCAACTCCTACAACTGCACCTTGAGTTCTCGCAACTCAGCAGGTGCAAAGCGATAAGATGGCATAGAGATAGGAGCAATTCCAAGAACAAGATCAATGGAGAACTCCACCACACGGTTCGGTGGCAACTCAAACAGATCATCAGAAAAGACGTTTGGATAGTCACACACCATATGAGGTAACTCCCCTCGAACCTCAACTGGCACATCCAATCTGAGAACATAAAAGAGAGAACCCAAGTTCCCTTAAACTCGCGTGGCACCTGGTACAGACATTAAGCCCTCATCCCGATCACCCACAAAGTAGAAGCAATCACCCTCTGGCATACAGATCGGCACTCTTCATCGCTCACAATCTATATAGGTACAGTAGGTAGTTAGCCATTCCATCCCTAGGATGACATCAAATGTGGTCATGTCTAGAATGACAAAATCAAACTCTAAACAACGACCGGCGACCTCCAGTATGCAAGATCTACAAACAAGGCTCAGCGCCACATTCCCACTAACTAGGCTCTCCACGCACAAGGTACTACCCAACCAGTCTATTTCCAACCCTAATGCAGACACAATTACAGAGGATATAAACGAATGTGATGCTCCCGTGTCTATAAAAATACTGGCCCATGATCTAAAGACTAGAAGAGTACCTCTGATCGTGGCTAGAGTAATTGCTGCATCAGACGCAACTAGTGCGTTGGAAGCACTGCGATCAGTAAGAACATAAGCCCTAACCTGCGGTGGTCTGGTCTGTCTACCATAACCCTGAGTCGATGGCTGCCTCACTGACTGAGCTGAAGCACCCCCTTTTGCAAACCAAGAAGTTTGAGCCCTAGGCTGCTGTGGAGCCTATCGCCACTATACAGATGAAGCAACCGACGCTCTAGTCATGTCCTGGACATTCCCCTCTCTAGGACACTGTCTGCGAAAGTTCCCGGACTGACCACACCCAAAATAGATAGGTGGGTCTCTCGCCTGTGACTGAACGGGCGCTGAACTCTGAGCCTGGCCCTTCTGTGGGCACTCAACTGAACGATGCCCCGGCTGTCCGCATCTATATCAGATCAACCCTCTCTGCTCTGGCCTTCCTGCCAAAGCCACTAAAGGTGTAGGTGCAGACGACTACGGCTGAGATGAACCGGAAAAATGAGAACTAGGTCCAGATGACCTATGGCGCTTGTTCCTGCGCCCCTGAGACTGTGTATCTCCACTGCCCTACTGGTTCCTACCGTCTTTGATCCTGTGGCTATCTACCAATGAGTTCTCTACTCAGATAGCAGCTTCCACCAGCTTGATGTACACCTCCACATCTAGAGTTACAACCCTATCCTTGATAGCAGGTCGAAGTCCTCTCTCAAACCTCCGAGTATGCAACTCCTCTGTCGATGCCATCTCTGGTGCAAATCGCAACAGATTCGCGAACTTTGCCTCATACTGGACCACAGACAGATTCCCCTGAACAAGGGAGAGGAACTCCTCTCTGTAAGTATCTCTCGAAGATCTCAGGAAATACTTCTCCAAGAAGACTCTCGTGAAAGCAGCCCACGTCTCATCCCCAGTGGTCTTGGCAAACTTCCACCACTCTCTAGCATCTTTTCGCAGTTGAAACGATACCAACTTCACACGCAAAGCATCCTCCTTGATATCCAAAGTATCGAAGATGGTCGTGGTCACTTCCAACCACTCAGTAACCACCTTTGGGTCCGGCTCCCTAGAAAAGGTTGGAGGATCCAATCGTCGAAACTCCTGCATAGCTACAGAAGCCCTTGGCTCAGGAACCCGTACACAAGCCCTGGTCGCTTCTGCCATAGCTCGCATAGTGGCAAGCATCTCATGGACAACGTCAGCATCACCCACTTGTTCCTGTGGGGCATGAACGTCTCCCTCCTCTGAACCCTGAACATAAGCACGACCTCGGCCACGGCCTCATCCCCGCACTCCCCACGTGAACATAATTCTATATAAAGCAAAATAACAGGATAAGCTTTCCTATAGCATGTTACTACGTAACGTAAACACATAATCATGCTATCACGTAGCCATGTGAGATTATGCAAACGCATCTCAAATACCAAAGAGAACTGACAAGACAGACGCGACAATTTGGATAACGTATTCAGATTCCTTGCTAGAATACACGTCGGCCAAACGCGCTTCTAACTTGGCTTCCAAATATGTTTAACCAAACGCCCGAATGCAAGACTAGACGATTCTGAGATTCAACCTCCATACCCACATATACACAACGATCATGCTCAAAAAGCTATTAACATGTTATAAACCAACGTTTAAACATATGCAAGCAAGCATATACAATCAACATCACCAGGTGATAAACCCTCTTTCTAGGGCTCTTAGGTATTCGAACCTAGAGCTCTGATACTAAGTTGTCACGCCCCAAAACCCGATGTCACGTGAAAATTCACCAAACACCGATTTTATAAAAATATAATTTTTCATACATTGAAATCCACCTATTGAAACCAATGGAAAACGCAATAAAAGATATCTCTCATAAATAAAAGACATATAGTTCCAACATGCATACAGTATATCATCTTATGGCGTACAAAATCTATCTTCAGGAACAGGCATACCAAAAGAAAAACTACTACAGTCTTCCATCATCCGTCAGCACGGGCATCACTAGATCTACTCGAGATCATCACCCACATCATCACCTAAAAAAGGTTTTATACAGAAAATTTCACTCGTGAGCCGAAGCCCAATAGAAACAGATAATGTAGTTGTAAAGCAGGAAATATACAATCATATAAAGGGGGAGCGTACTCAACCACAAGCCAAAAAGGTTTTACGTCACAAAACCCCAAGTTTTCCATAAACCTCCAAAATAGTTTTTCCTTCACAACTAAGCATTTATACAATGCAAAACACATTTTACAGTTGAAGAAAAACAGTAATCAAGACATGGTTCCCTCATGGAATGTACCATCGTGGAAAAAAAAAGAATATGATCCTATGTACCGACTCTACCATACAGAAAAAGATAGAAACTATAGGCTCCTGTCCATTACCCTAGTCCTGAACCACTTAAGGCCTACTAGGTACTGACAAGTTCTATACGGAGCACCATAACAATTCACTTAATTTACGGGCGATAACCCGAGAGAACTAAGCACCCAACTGTCTCAATTTACGGGGACTAACCCGAAGGACCTGAGTACCTATGCTGCGCACGTTTATGGACTTACACCGAATGTAACTCGTGCCAAATACACGTCATCCTGGTATATCTAGATAATCTTCTAAAAATAGTACCGTAGCTCAACTACGAAAACATCATCTCAAAAACGATACATGATACATGTATATAGATCCATCCATTAACATGGAGATCAACGAAACATTTTCAAAATATTTTTTTTCTCCTTTTCAACAAAACATTTCAAAATCTGAGACTTAACCCCAAAAGCGAGCTCCAAACCTCCAAAACCAAGTGTTGAGATTATTCACAAAACCACCATTTTTTACCATTTTCAAGAAAATCCTTTGAAAACTAAACTACCACATGTCATACAGTACTATAAGCCTTATGCCAAGAAAAGCGAACAACATGCTTTCTATCAGAAAAATAAGGCTTAAACAGAAAATATGACATTTGATGCATTTTCTACCGATGAAAAAGCATAGAATTACATATAACACCCTCATAACAGCAATAGGTCTAAAATCCTACCTTGTTGGGTCAAAATTCGACGCCTCAAAAATTGGACCTCGTCGGAGCAAGAATCTGACCGGATGAGCACGAAACTAATAGCTTAGATAGTAATGATCCACAAGCTGAACATCGAAAACTAGGCTCGGACGGGTCAAATATGTAGAGAGAAGGCAGAGAGAATGAGGAAAAGAAAGCTTTTCCAAACGTTTCAGCCCACTGGATACTTATAGGCTTGCCAAAAAGACAGCTCAGTCGACTGAAAAGGCCACTTCAATCGACTGAAGCTCCTCAAAAAACGTAAATTTCCACAATTCAGTCGACTGAAGCTCCTCGAAAAACGTGAACCACCACAGTTAAGTCAATCGAACCCCCCTGGTTCAGTTGACCGAACTCAAGAAAAACAATTCAGTCGATCGAACATACCCGTCCAGTCGACTGAACTCTAAGGTTTGTGCCTACTGCTTTTTGGTTTCGATTTTTGGATTCTAAGGCCAACTAAACAAGCCTAAACAAGGTCCGAGAAAGCGTAAAACACATCTACATGCTGTTTTACAACTCCAAAACATAAACCATCCATCGATGATATATAACATGAAGGAAAAACACGTCAACATGTATAAATAATTCAAAATAACAAGGTTCGAGGACTCACATTCATAGCTAGTAAGAATTTTAGTGCATTAAAAGTCTATACTAGAGATGTTTTGATATTATTTGCCATGGTCATCCTCGTAAACATCAGGCTAAGCATGTTTGATCTTTCTCAGGAACTGAACTAGCATACTTGTTATTCAGTGTTGTCATCTATAATTTTAGTAGGTTTTTCAACAAGTAGAGACATGTCAATATCTAATACTTATAGTGTGAATCGAATATGCTCATTCCATTCTAAAAAAATTAAGCTGATAAGAATAGGAACATTGGATGCATGAGAGTGCAGCGAGATAGGAACAATAACTAAAATAAAATAGTACAGTACTTATATTAATGCTTTTAATTTCTAAGTAATTTATGCTACCCTTGTTACCTTTAGGTATCAATGTCTAATTAATTAAATTACATAAATTATATTATCCTACCCTAATTATAATTATTTGAATGTGACTCTCTTTTGGGCTAGTCTCATTCTATTAATTATAACTCCCATTTAGAATATTATTGACTTAAATGTTACTCATTTAACAAATTTTTATGTAGTTTTATATTCATAATTTTTGTAAATTTAGATTATTTTGGTGGCTATTAAATTTACAATTTTTATAAATACAAAACTAACTAAAATATTCTCCTTTTAGCTTATTATTTGGTCATTCTTTAATTCAATCACGACTTTATTAGAAACAAATATATATAATTTCTTATATTTTTTTATGTGATTAAAGTTCATTCAATGACCATAACAATAACAATGATATTTGCACATATATAAAAATTCAAAGAAAACATGCTATTTCACAATAATATTAATATTCACCAATATTTATTTACATGTCAATTACAGCCATTCAACAATATACCACTATAATACTCACTTTATATTTGATGTTTCAAGAGACTAACATTCATTATAAAAAAAAATTTAAAAAAATCATGTCATATGTGAACTGTTAAAACAATGCCCACACCTAAATATGTATTAATAACACCGTAATAATGATTTTTTAAAAACCTATCATAACTCCAATAGAACATCAACTGGAACAAAAACTCACAAAAAGTCCATCTTACTCATGATTTTATAAAGAAAAAAACTTTGTACATAGACAATCAATCATAAAAATCACAGAAAATTGACCATGTCCATTTATATTTATATTAAAATAATAAGTGTTTTAAATTCCAATACAAATAAATGGTCTGGAATCAATTTTTGTGATAATCTATGATTAGTTATCTGTGTACAAAATATTACTATTTTATAAAATAGGCTCGGTCAACCCAAAAAATAAAGTGCAATGAGTCGTTGACATTTATTGATGAATACAAAGCTTTATATTTTAGAAACATGGATTCTAAAAGGATCTTTGTGAAGAATATATCACTAACTCATATAAGCATTTTTCCTTGGAGCATGCAAGTGAATCTTCCATCCTAGAAGCTTTCTAGTGGCTATGGAGGAAATTATTAAAGATTTCCAAAAGAGACTGAGTCTAACAAACGACAAAGAGGAGGAGGTTGTATTCGGCAGTAAGCATACCCATTTGAATAAGACCAAAAAAAAACTATGTTTGATTTGGAAAGCTCCTTTCTCGAAAAGTGTTCAACGTGGAAGCGATGAAATGAACCATAATTTTAGCATGGAAGCTATCGCAAGGAGCCTCATGTAAGGTATTGATGGAAAACTTTTTTTTTTTAATTTAAACTCATCACGGAAGAGTACGAAGTAATGGTGAACGGACCATGAAGCTATGATAATAATCTTTTAGGGCGGGGGGAATATGACGGCAAATTACGGGCAAATGATATAAAACTTCAGTGGGTATCATTCTGGATTCAAGTTTATGAGTTGCCCTTAGCATGTATGAATAAAGAGGTTGGGAGTATTATTGGAGCGAAATGTGCAATCGTGGAGGACATCGAATATGGAGAGGAAGGCTTGGCATGGGGATAATACCTTCGAATCAGAGTTCGAGTTGATATCAAAAGAGAGCAATGAAGATCTTGTAGCACAATACTGGAACAACATGGATAAGTTTTAAATAGGAGAGACTACCATCTTTCTACTATTTTTGTGGACTGTTAGGCCACAATGATAGAGATTGAGAACATAAATTAAATCTGGGAGATGAAAAAAGTGATAGCCCAATACAATATGGTCCTTTACTCAGATTCAAAAGGAATAACTTTAAGGCATAGAGTAAGAAAACTGGAATACAGAGAAGCCCACCTCAAGAAGAAGAAGGGTGTAATGATCAAGGATAATGCATCGACCAACAAAGAGAAAGATTCAACAGTAAGGAGAAATTGATCCAACTTAAGCCCGGAGTTGCTTCACCAGAATCAAGCAGCCTCCAAAGATGAGGAAGAATAGATGGTAACGTGAACACCCAAGTTAGTAACTTAGAAAGAATCTAGGAGCAATCCCATACTTTCAGCCTTAGAACGGGAATCTCGACAAATTGAAGAAAAAAAATATGGAAAGTGATTCCTTATCAAAGAATAGGGCAACACAAATTTGGTTGGAACTGCTCGATACAGGGCTGCTGTCTACCACGAGAAATGGACCAAAGCTCCTAAAGTCTAGCCCAATATATGTTGACTCGACCCAAGAAAAAATACTGAGTAAAGAAGATAGTGGGGCAACTTTGGAGGAGACATCACAACAAATAGATTTGAATTTGAGGAAACACCATAACTCTACATCAGCAAATGTTAATGATGATCGAATTGGCAAAAAGAGGGTGGGGATGTGGAAGAAGCAAGCTCGAAACAACTATGGTGCTCCAATGCAAGTTGAAGGACCATCAGGCACAAAAAGAAATGCAACTACAGCAGCGAATGCAACTGGGGTAGAGGAATTTGTTGGAAACTCAAGGAAAAAAACCTAGGTATAGAAATTCAAAAGCTCTTGCCCATAAAAGTTTTTAATCGGTGGTGGCTGATGATCAGTCCCATCGAGAGTAATGAAAATCATAAGCTGGAACTGTCGAGGGCTTAGAAACCCTTGAACGGTTCGATGCCTTCAGCTTTTGCTGAAATTAGAAGATTTCAACTTAGTTTTTTTGATAGAAACTAAGTTATCAAAACCACAAAGGGAATGGATTCATGTGAAATCAGGAATGTCGAATGCTTTATGGGTTAATAGAGAAGGCATAGCAGGGAGATTGGGCTTACTGTGAAAGAATTGTAATGTCGAAATCAAGAACTCCTTGAAAGGCCACATTGATGCTATAGGTTTCTATGGCCAATAGGAGATAATGTAATGCTAACCTGGAGGCTAATAGGTTTCTATGGCCACCTTCAAACAAGAAGGTGGAAGGATTCGTCAGAGTTGTTGAGAAGATTGTTAACTATTATAGATTACCCATGGTTATCCGTTGGGGATTTTAACAAGATTTTAAATCAATATGAATACTATGATAAGGATACAAAAGCAAGATGGAAAATTGAGTCCTTTAGAAACACTTTGAATCATAGAAACCTACTGGATTTTGGGCTTGTTTATGGCAACAGAGAAGACAAGAACAAAAAAGGCAGATCCAGAGCAAAGATATATAGATTTGAACAAATGTGGACTAGAACAGGGGAATGCGAGCAGGTCATCAAAGAGGCTTGGGAAGATCAGGTAAGGGTGAAAGATATATTGAGCTTAACAGACAAGATAGCAAAAATCAACAAGGCATTAACCATGTGGAATAGGAAAAGTGTTGTCACATTCAGAGCAATATCAAGAGTTTATCGATGCGGCTGTACAAATTAAGGACTCAACTACCATCGGTTGGGAGCTGAGAGACAGAACAAAAGGTGGAAAATGAATTGAATGAACAAAAGGAGAGGGAGGAACTGCTATGGAAATAGAGGAGCTGAGTTAACTGTCTGTGTTTTGGTGATAGAAATACGGCATACTTTCATACTAAGGCAAATCACAAACAGAAAAGGAATAAAATTGAGGGCCTTGAGGATGACAAAGGATTATGGCATACGTTGGAAATGGAGGTTAGCAATATTTTGATTCAACATTTTGAGAACTTGTTTAAATCAAGTAGCCCGATGAATGAAAATGCCTTGACCCAAAAAATAAACAGAGGAGTGACCGAAGAAATGAATGTATCCCTTTTAAAATCTTTTACAGCCATGGAGGTCAAGAATACACTTGATCAAATGCATCCTACAAAAGCTCCAGGCCCGGATGGTAACCCAGCATTCTTCTATCAGAGGTTCTAGCACATTGTGGGACAAGATATCACCGGGGGGTCTTAAAAATACTTAATGAGAACAGCCCCGCTCAGGAGATCAATGAGACCTTTATTGCCCTCATTCCAAATTTAAAGACTCCAAAACAACCATCCGACTTCAAACTAATAACATTATGTAATGTGGTCTATAAATTGGTCTCGAAGACAGTTGAAAATAAACTAAAGAAGGTTTTTCCTCATATTATCTCAAAATCTCAAAGTGCATTCATGAAAGGACGATTTATTATAGACAATATTCTCATACAATTCAAGTTGTTTCACTTTCTAAACAATAAGAGGATAGGCTGAGAGGGCTATATGGCATTGAAATTGGATACGAGCAAGGCCTATGACTGAGTGGAATGGTAATTCCTTGAGACCATGATGTCGATAATAGGGTTTGCACAGATGTGGATTCGACTGATTATGAATTGTGTTTGTTCAGTAAGCTACAAAATTCTAGCAAATTACCAACCATATAAGACATTCACCCTAAGTTAAGGATTGAGACAAAGAGATCCTCTCTCCCCATACTTATTCTTGATCAGCATGGAAGGAATATCGACTCTAATACATAGGGAAAATATTCGGGGTGAACTGAAGGGGATCAAAATCTCACAAAATGGACCAAGTGTTTCCCACTTATTCTTTGCAAACGATACCCTATTATTTTGTAAAGCCAACACTGAAACAGCTATGAGTGTAAGAAGAATGCTGCAAGAGTTTGAAGAAGCATCAGGGAAAAATATCAACCTTGATAAATCTGTTGTAACCTTTAGTAAGAACACCTATCAGAATCGAATTTCTAATGTGGAAGATATTTTACAATTGAAGGCTATAAGTGATCATGGCAAAAACTTGGGTGTACCAACAATTGTAGGAAGATCAAAGAAAGAAATATTTGGGACTACAAAAGATAGGATTTGGAAATTGATCCAAGGATTTATGGAAAAGCTATTGTCGCGAGAAAGGAGATTCTGATAAAAACATTAGCACGGGCTATTCCCACCTATGCATTCGCTGGGTGTGTAATTTGGGCCTCGCCCGGCACAGGCCCGGCAGGCTCCCGCCAAATTTTTGGACCGGGTTTTTTTCTCCGGGGGTCAGCCTAGGTCCTAATAGTAAAGAGCTCGGGCTTGGGCTTGGGCTACGGCCTCAAGCCTCGAGCCTCGAGCCCAGGCCTATGGGCAGGCTTGTAATTTTTTTGATTTTTTTTTTTGAAATTTATAATACAATGGTAGTTTAATATATTTAATATATTAAGTTAAATTAAAAATTATAAACTTAAAGTTTATTATATTATATAAGTTTATAATTAATAATTTA
>JAOTRH010488010.1:0-24577 GCA_034768845.1 Heliamphora exappendiculata
AAAATATAAAATATTATCTATTAAAAATATTTATTCTTAGAAAATGAATTATGAAAATCATCAAAATCAAATTAAAAGGCCCTCAGGCTAACAATGTTGTTTCCTTCCTGATTTGGCTTCCCTTGATCTTTGATAAAAATGTCCTCAAAACCTTATTCAATGTCTCTAAGGTTATCTTCAAAAATATCCTTTGAAGGGCCAATGTTAGATTTATCAAAAACAACATGAATGGACTTTTCCACAACAAGAATTCTTTTGTTGTAAACTTTATAAACCTTACTAGAGGTAGAATATTTTAAGAAAATAGCCTCATCATATTTTGCATCAAATTTTTTTGAAGAGTCTTTGTTGTTGTTTAGAACAAAATATTTACATTCAAAAATATAAAAATAGTTGATGCTGGATTTTCTTCCATTTCATAGCCCATATGAAATTTTCTTAAGGGATGACTCTAATCATGGCTTTATTCACAATGTAGTATGTTGTGTTAACTGCCTCAGCTCAAAAATATTTTAGTAGGTTAATTTCGTAAAGCATGGTCCTAGCTATTTCTTCAATGGTCCTATTCTTCTACTGAACTATACTGTTTTGTTGAGGAGTTCTAGGAGCCGAGAAGTTATGGTCTATACCATTCACATCACAGAAAGTTTTAAAATTTTTATTTTCAAATTTCCTACTATGATCACTTTTGATACTTACGATTTTAAAAAAAGTTCTTTTTGAATTTTTTTAGACAAATTTTAAAAAGTATTAAAGATTTCATCTTTATGAGCTAGGAATACTATCCAAGTGTATCTGGAGAAGTCATTAACCATAACAAATGCATATCTCTTTCGACTAAGGCTAAGAGTTCTGATTGGACCAAACAGGTCCATATGTAGTAGCTGTAGTGGCCTAGATGTTGAAATATATTTTTTTGATTAAAAAGAACTCCTGACTTGTTTTCCCTACTAACATACATCACAGATTTTATCTTTTGCAAATTTAAGTTGAGGCAGACCAACTACTACCTCTTTTCTCAAAAGTTTTGAAATTAAATTCATGTGAACATGTCCAAGTCTTCTATGCCACAGGCAACTGTTATCACTTATTGCAGCCAAGCATTTTGTATCATTTTTTAATAGGTCATTTAAATTAAATGTGTAAATATTTTCATGTCTACGACCTTTAAATATGACCTTGTTGTCAGTTGTGTTTTCTATGATGTACTTAAAATGATCAAAAATAACCTTGTACCCTTGTCACAAAGTTGACTTATGCATTAAAGATTGTGCTTCAAACCATCGACAAGAAAAACATTTTCAATAGTGAGAGAAAATTTTACTAATACTACCAATTTCAATGATTTTACCCTTATTGTTGTCCCTAAAAATCACAAATTCTCCATCTTTGAGTGTGAGAGAAGCAAACATTGAATTGTCTCTTGTCATGTATCTTGAACAGGTATTGTCAAGGTACCATTTCCCTTTCTTGAATGAAGATTTGAGACACACCTGCAAAAAAAATAAATTTTTTTGACTTTTGGTACCTAAATTTTCTTGGGTTCACTTGAGTTAGTCTCATTGGAGTGGCTTTTGGTACCCAAATTTTTTTGGGTCCACTTGAGTTAGTCTCATTGGAGTGTGTTCCTTTTGAAATCGAAACCTTTTTTTATAGTTTTTGCAAAATCTTTTCTTAAGGCACAGTGTGTGACAGTGTGACCATTTTCATAACAGTGAAAACATATGGCACTAGAGTTGTTTGAAAATGCTTTTATAAAGATATTAATGATCAATTTTTGTTTCTTCGCTGGTTGGTATCCTATACCGTCAAAAACACATTTCTACATAACTAGGAGTTTATCTAGGTTTTCTTTTCCTTGAGTGAACTTGTGTAGGGTTTTGGTGAGGTCTTCTACTTTTTCTTTTAAAGTTTGGTTTTTATTTTTTAAAGAGTTAACCTGTTTTGAAAAAATCTATTTTTCCTCCTTTAAGGATTCTACTTCAGTGGAAAGAGTGAGAACCATCTTCTTAAGGATGACATTTTTAGTACCAAATTTTCTTAACTTATCATGCATTTTTTCAAAGGCAATTTGAAGTTCATCTAAAGAAAAAGTGTCATCAATTACCTCTCTATCTTCTTTGACCATGAGATAGAGATTTGCTACTTCATTTTCATTCTTTTCTTCATCTAAGCTGCTGTCGTCACTTTTACTCTAAGCAGCTAGCATTGCCTTTTTGTAGCCCTTCTTATAGTATTTCTTGAGCTGAGGATAGTCAGCCTTCATGTGGTCAGGTTTCTTGCATTCAAAGCAGATTATTTCATCTTTTCTATTGCTGCTTTCTCCTTAGTGGCTTTATTTTTTAAAGAACTTTCTTCCTTCTTGTTTCTTATTTCTCAGGAATCTTTTGAATTCTTGGTGATGAGGGCAATGTCACCATCCTCATCACTAGAGGTTTCTTCTTATTCTTCTTTCTTGGGGATAGATGATTTAAAGGTTATTCCCTTTCTTTTCTTGTTTTCCATTTCATCATCCATCTTCAAGTTCATCTCATGAGTCCTAAGTGAACCAAGCAGCTCCTACAAGTTGAGCAGGGTGAGATCCTTTGCTTCCTAGATAGCTGTCACTTTGGGCTCCTAGCTCTTAGGTATACACTTGAGAATTTTTTTTACCATTTCTACATTAGTGTACACTTTTTTAAGAGATTTTAGTCTATTAATAATATCAGTGAATCTAGTAAACATATCAAAAATAGTTTCATCATGCTTCGTTTTGAACAATTCATAATTATGGACAAGCAAGCCAATTTTTTATTCCTTAAGCATACTGATTCCCTCATGGGTAACTTCTAATTTATCTCATATCTCTTTGCTGTGTTACAGGTAAATATTCTATTGAATTCATTGGGGTTAAGAGAGTAATAAAGTAAGTTCATTACTTTGGCATTTTTTGTATCTTCCTTATGTCTTCTTTAGTCCACTCACATTCAAGTTTAAAAATAGTAGAGCATTCCACTCACATTCGGGTTTAAAAATAGTAGAGCCTTCCACTACTTTGCAAGGCCTTTTGGGGTCATTAATAATGACCCTCCATAGGTCACAATCAACAACCTGAATGTATATTCTTATCCTGACTTTTCAATAGTTATAATTTGTTTTATTGAATAAACGAGGTCTATTTGTAGACTATCTCTTGGAGTGTACAGGTTCTATACTGGTTGCCATGGATCCTTTTAGACTATTAGTCAAAACGCATGAGTCCTTACTGTAATACCAATTGTTAGTCTTGGGTAACCCAAGAGGGGGGGTGAATTAGGTTTTAAAAATAAATAAACTATTTTTAAAATCTTTTTGAAAATCTTTTAATTTCACAAAGAGATAAAAGCACTAAGCACAAAGAAATATAGTACAAAGAAATTAAAGAGGTAAGGTAGAGAGATAAAACAAGACACTAAGGATTTTATAGTGGTTCGGCTTCTTCATGAACCTATGTCCACTCCTCAAGACTTCCCTTGAGAATTTGCACTATACCGAGTGCTTCATATGTGCATTCAAAAACCTTTTATAGCAATGAAGATGTTTCACAAACAAGCTCTGTTTTTATAAACACTTTTCAACTAAACCTATGAAGTGCAACATACCCTCTTAAAGGTTTCATGGGTGTTGGAGGCAATACTGAGGCAATACTGCCAAGATCATTATTTTAGTAAACGATTTTTGGTAAAAAATTAACTAGACGGAAAAACGTCAAAACGGGCTCCAGACAAAACTTTTGATGACGAACAATCAAAATAAAACTCGTGCAACCAAAGTTAATTTAGTAAAATACCTTTTGTTGATTGATTCTTCAACTACGATTTGATTCTGAGTTGAAACTCCTTTCAGATCTTCTACCGTATTCCCATATGCGATCCTCGAACGTAATGTGGGCTACGGACTATTGAGACTCGTACCGGCAGAACTCTGATATATTTAGTCTTGAGAGAAAAAATATGATATATCAATAATATTAAATTGGTTCAACCTACTCGCATATATATAGAGCTACAGTAGGGACCTGGTGAGTAATTATGAGTAAAACTTCCAGTGGAACACAGACACCTACGAGCGGTTTCTACAATTATGAAAAGGTGCAGCAGTTTATACAACTTTCATAAAATATTGAATTACAGTTCATATCACAAAAGAACTATAAATGCACCATGACCCATAATCTGAAGACCTTCTTGTATTTAGCCCATGCTATTAAATACTTACCATTTCTCCCTACGTTAAGATTTCTGATACCCGCCAATTAAATTTAATTACTGATAATTTAATTTAATCGGCATCTTGATATTCTTTAAGCCATTTTGCTTAATTTATTTGACTACCGGATAATCAAATTCACCTGCAAAGTTTGGCCCGGTCAAAACTTATAAGCATCCTTAAGAGGGTATCGTCAAGCCCGATCTTCGGGAGGTGGATTTCATCAATAAGTAATATTTTCCATATAAATAATACTACAATCCAACTCGGTAGGAATATAGACCCATATAATATCGCACCCTCTAATGAATCAAAACAACAAATATTGAATATACGCAAATCAATAATTATTTTAAAATTAAGAGGATAAGCACTATTCATAATAACCTTTAGATGTGAATTAATTTATATAGTCAGTATAAAATTAATTATTTAAAATATCATGTTTAATACACACAAAATGTACTAGTATAGAGAGTCGTAATAATAGACAACGCTATTATCTATTCCCTGTAACTAAGACAGACCTACTAAAACTCTGTGCTACAGTCATACCAATAGTATATCAATTTCCATCTAAACTGTGAACATAAAATTTATATTTTGTAAAAATCTAAAATTTGATCTTTTGTGTGTAAGTCGAACTCTACATGTCAGATTAAATACTATACAGAATATCGGACATACATGCATAACATTAAAAATGATACGCATACATTACTCATAAAGATTCTCATAAAATAAAAAATTAATTTTATTAAAATAAAATTAAATACTAAAAATATGATTTTTCAGTATACCAACCCTAACAATCTCTCACTTATACTTAAAATCATGATGCCATACATCTGACTCTCATGCCCTCTACATGACTATCAAGAGTCTTAGCTGGTAAGCTCTTTGTAAAGGATCTACAAGGTTATCTCCTTAGTCCTTTTCAGGTACTTGATTATATATTTTTTACAGTAGTCCAATGCTTATGTCCTAGGACAGACTGATAACTGCTAACCATGCCAACGACAAAGCAGATGTCGAGTCCAGTGCAAAGCATAGCATACATGAGGCTTCCTACTGCAGAAGCATAAGAAACCGCCTTCATCTTCTCTATCTCATTAGGTATCTTAGGACACTGATAACTGGATAGAGTGATTCTATTCCTAAAAGGGAGAAACCCTTTCTTGAAATCTTGCATGCTAAAACGAGCAAGGATATCATCAATATACTTTGTTTGTGATAAGCCGAACATCCTTTGTTTCTGATCTCGCACAAGCTTGATCCCAAGGATGTGACTGGCTTCTCGCAAGTCCTTCATATCGAACTGCCTAGATAACCATACTTTAACCGTAGATAATGCTCCCACATCGTTTTCGATGAGCAAGATATCATCTACATAAAATACTAAAAAAATCACCACGCTTCCATTAAGCTTCTTGTATACACAGGACTCATCCGAACTTTGATCAAAACTGTAAGACTTTATAGCTTGATCGAGTGTTCCATGACCTCGATGTCTGCTTAAGTCCATAAATGGATCTCTTAAGTTTACACAGCATGTGCTCCTGGCCCTTTGCAATGAATTCGTCTAGTTGTATTATATAGATACACTTGTCAAGACTTTCGTTAAGGAAAGCTATCTTGATGTTCATTTGCCAGATTTCGTAGTTAAAATGTATGGCAATGGATAAGAGAATCCAAATAAACTTAAGCATGGCTACCGGCGAAAAAGTTTTTTCATAGTCGATCCTTTTTTTTAAGTGAATCCTTTAGCAACAAGCCTAGATTTGAAGGTTTTAACCTTCCCGTCTACTCCTCTCTTTCTCTTGTAGATCCACTTGCATCCAATGGGTTTTATCCCTTCGGGTGGTTCTACAAATTCCCAGATCTGATTAGAATACATAAATTCTATCTCTGAATTCATAGTCCTTTGCCAAAGATCAGCATCTTTATCTTGTAGTACTCCATTGTAGTTACCAGGCTCGGTATCCAATTCTACTGGGATCTTATCATGCGACTCTCCCAAGAACATATACCGATCAGGTTGATGAACAACCCTCCCACTACGACAAGGCATTACCTTTGTTTGTGTACTAGCAGTAACAGGATGTGTAGAATCTAAACCATGTGCATTAGCACCATGTTCTTGATTTGCACATGTCCTGATAATCCTCTCATTACGATGAGGTAATGGAATATCGATGACTTGTGGTTCCTCTTCCGTTCTATTGGCATTATCTCTCAATACTTCCAAAATAATTTTTCTATTGGGCCTGTGATCCATAATATAATCATCTTCTAAGAATCGGAAATTGGTGCTAACAATGATCTTCTGATCCTTAGGATTATAAAATAGACCACCCTTCATTTTCTTGGGATACCTCACAAAGAAACAAACTTCTGTCCTCGATTTCAACTTACCTAAGTTCCCTTTCAGCAAATGTGCTGAACACCTCCAAATTCGAATGTATTTCAGACTAGGTTTACGCCCGATTCACAATTCTATGGGAGTAGAAGGTACTGACTTAGAAGGTACCATGTTCAAAATAAAAGCTGTTGTCTCTAAAGCAAGTCCCCAAAACGAATGTGGTAAACTTGAATAACTCATCATTGACCTTACCATCTCCATAAGAGTCATATTCTTTCTTTCTGCTACACCATTCTGCTGTGGAGTGCCAAGTGCAGTCAACTGGGATGTAATCCCCTCTAATGACAAGTAGTCCTTAAACTCTCCAAAGAGGTATTTCCCACCAAGGTTGGATCGTTGTGATTTGATACTTTTACCCAGACGCTTCTCTGCTTCCGCCTTGAATTTTTTGAATTTCTCAAAGCATTCAAACATACAGTGCATTAGGTAAATGCATCCATACCTTGAGTAGTCATCAATGAAACTGATGAAGTACTCAAAACCACCTCTAGTCCGGATTGTCATAGGACCACACATATCAGAATGAACTACCTCCAACAATTCTTTAGCTCTATAGCCTGTGGGCGAAAAGGGCCTCTTGATCATTTTACCTTCTAAGCAAGATTTACAGATTGGAAATGCCTCAACTTCCAATAAACTCAAAGGTCTATCTGCTACAAGTCTATTTATCCTTTTTAGATTAATATGACCTAAGCGTAAGTGCCAAAGAAACGTTTGGTTTATTAAAGAATGAAATTTTCTCTTATATGGTAATATAGATGTATTATTCGTTTAAGTCAGTTGCAGTATAGGAGAGATTAGAGTAATAATATAAAGATCATCCACCAATGTACCAGAACAGATAACCCATTTATAATCCTTAATAACCACATAGTTATTAAAATAAACCAAATATCCGTCTTTAGCCAATCCAGAAATGAAAACTAAGTTCCTTCTAATGGAAGGTACATAAAGATAGTCTCTCAATATTAAAACCTGATCTCTACTAAAACTGATAGTGGCATCTCCTACTGCAACTGTTGTTACATTTGAATTATTGCCCATATGCAGGTAAATCTCTCCATCACTAAGTTGTCGAGTTTTTTGAAACCCCTGCAATGAATTAATGACATGGTTAGTGGCTCTCATATCTACACACCAGGTACTAGTAGATAACACCGCTAAACATGTTTCCACAACCAATGACTAAAAATTATCATGTTTGTTCTGCATTTTGAGAAATACTGGACATAGATTTTTCTAGTATCTGGTCTGGTTACAGTGAAAACATCTGTCTTTAGACTTTTCACACCAGTCTGTGGCCCACTAACTACCCTAAAAACTGTGTCTCCCTGTTTCTGAACCTTTTTCTTTTTCATGTCTTTCGGCCCAGAGGAAGAACATTTTTCAGAAACAAACACATTTTTTGATATTGAATTAATACCATTTGTACTTAAAATTATATCCAAATTACATTTCTAGTCAATAAAATTCAGTCCCGTAAGTTTATTTTCTTTGAGTATTAAAGCGAGTGGGTTGAAATCCATTTTAATCTTGATAATCACATAATTAAAAAATCGTTAATTGTGATAAGCAAATTTTTGAATTCATTTTAATTTAGTTTACTCTACCATTTTAAAATTAATTCGCCAGCAGCCTAGTAACTTGATAATGGCATGCCTCGTTGGGAAGACGTCTACTATCCATCATAAGACCAGACAGGCTAATTTTTTTTAATTTTACTATTTAGGCAACTAACCATACCAAGTGAATTAAATAGCTGAAATAACTTCGATCCAATATATAATAGCAGTGATTCAGTTGGAGAGAATACTATTATATACAGTTAAGGGTTAACTATCACCTAATTTCAAATTAATCGTTTCGCAATGTACCCTTCAATTGGAAAATTGATCCACACTAACAATTATCCAGAATTATCCCTAAAGAAGGTTTGTACTGGCGATACCATAATTAATCTGTCAGTTGGGGAGGAAGACCTTACTGCCGACACGTATGGTATAATTGCATCGCCTACAAACTGATAATGAATACCGCGAGATTTATCTGTGAATAAATTTTCTCTCCCACTTAGATTTTTAAAATATTTTTTAGGGTTATAAAAATTCGTTTAATTAAAATAAATTTATTAATTTTGAAAAATACACGATCTGAAAGAATCAAATATCTTTCTGTGTATACGATTCCAAATATTCTGATTTATCAAATCATCTTTTCGTGTTTTGATGCGTAACAAATAAAATTTAATAAATGCACAGTTTTTTCGCTAGTTTTTCAGATAAGGTAGAGATTAAATGTATTTATTTATTTTATTTTTTGTATCACATTTTTTGAAAAATAATAATTTATTTTAATTAAATATTTTTTATTTAATTAATTCAAAATCCGGAATTAATTTTCATATTTTTTCAAGATATCAAATTTTAAAAAAAAATCATCTTAAACGTGATATTTTGTAAAAAATAAAATATCTAAAATTTTTCTATTTAATTAATTAATTAATTAAAAAACGTAATTTTATTTTTTATTATAAAATATTTTAATTAAAACCGAATATTTAAATTAATTAAATTAACATGATAAATAAAACTAATATATATCATCCACACAGTTAATAAAATAAATTAATTAAATGCAAAATAAATATAAATTTTGATTTTATGATCCAATCGAAATTCTAAAGAATTTCAATCTCTTGTTTTTAAAAGAATAAGCTGCAATAATCCTTTTCCAAATAAGCTTTCGGTGTTCAATCTTTATCAACAATTTTAAGCTAATCAAAACAGTGCTGTTTGGGATCGATTGGAATTTGCCGAAACAGTGTTTTGCAAGAAAAACAGCGCTTATTACGCGCTGCCCCAATTGGAAACTGCTGTTTTGCAAGCTTTCAAAAACAACTGCTTTTTTTAAAAAATATGCAGTGCTTTGGTGATTCGGAAATCGCTTGCTGCCGCCACTGTGTTGGGAAATCACTGTTTGTGATTGGGTTAGCTGCTGCTGGAAACCGCTGCGGGCTTTTGTTCCCTTGGAAACCGCTGCACTATTTTTGGGAATAACGCTGCTCCACTGTAAACTACTACTGTGGAGATTGAATTTGCACTACCGCTTGCTGAGTTTGGCAAACCACTGTTTTTGAAAACAGTTTGATCCTAACATCACCGCAGCATTGTTTATGCCAACAGTTTTGTTGCACTGCCCCTATAGGAAATTGCCTGCTTTGATATACTACGGTTTGGGACTGTTCACTGCGTTGGGTATTGCACCTAGATTGCCTGCTTGCTGTGCAAATTGCGCCGTGATTAGTGCTACTTGGGATTGCACCGATTGGTGCTACTTGGGAAACCGCCTGTTTGGAGCTCACTGCCAGATTACCCTGCTGCTCCACTGTTTGAAAACAGTGCCGTGTTTGGCTTGCGCCACTGTGAAGGGCGCCTTTTTGGCGCAACAGTGCGCCTGTTGCGGAAACCTGCTGTGCTGTCCAATGCAGCGTTTGGATGCTGCTTCTCTCTTTTTTTTTCTTTTATCCGGAAAGAAAAATTGTTTGGCTCAAAAAAAATTTCTTGTAGCTTTGAATCTGTTCTTTGTTCTTCGACTGTTCTTCATTCCTTTTTTTTATATAAAATAAAAAAAATAAGTAAAAATCAAAAAATTAATAATTTTTACATTGATCTTATACCTCCGTAGAGTTCACAATCAATTAATCTATCACGGTCAACCCCCATGATTCAAAAAACTAATTAAATCATCATCCACACATTCAATCAAATATCAAAATAAATGATGATCATAAAATCGGGATTTAGAACGCCTGCAAAATAAAATTAGTAACAGTTCTAAAACTACCCGACCCCAATAACCATAAACAAAAAATAAAACAACTCTGATACCAATTTGTTGAAAGCAATACTGCCAAAATCATTGTTTTAGTAAACGATTTTTAATAAAAAATTAATTGGACGGACAAACGCCGAAACGGGCTCCAGATAAAACTTTTGACGACGAACAATCAAAATAAAACCCGTGCAACCAAAATTAATTTAGTAGAATACTTTTTGTCAATCGATTCTTCAACTACGATTTGATTCTGAGTTGAAACTCATTTCAGATCTTCTACCGTATTCCCGTATGCGATTCTCGAACGTAGTGTGGTTACGGACTATCGATGACTCGTACCGGCAGAACCCCGATATATTTAGTCTTGAGAGACAAAATATGATATATCAATAATAATAAACTGGTTCAGCCTACCCGCATATATATAAGGTTACAGTAAGAACCTAAAGAGTAATTATGAGTAAAACTTCTAGTGGAACACAGACACCTATGAGCAGTTTCTATAATTATGGAAAGACGCAATAGTTTCTGTAATTTTTATAAAATATTGAATTACAGTTCACACTACAAAAAAACTATAATTGTAATTTGACCCATAATCTCAAGGTCTTCTTGCATTGAGCTCCTGTTATTAAATGCTTATTATTTTTCTCCACGTTAAGATTTTTGATATCCGCCAATTAAATTTAATTACTAACAATTTAATTTAATCGACATCTTGATATTCCTTAAGCCCTTTCGCTTAACTTATTTGACCGTCGGATAATCAAATCCACTTGTAGGGTTTGACCCAGTCAAAACTTATAAGTATCCTTAAGGGGGTATTGTCAATCCCAATCTTCGGGACGTGAATTTCATCAATAATTAATATTTTTCATATAAATAATAGAGCTATCCAACTCATCAAGAATATAGACCCATATAAGATCGCACCCTCTAATGAATCAAAATAACGAATATTAAATATACGCAAATCAATAATTATTTCAAGATTAAGAGGATAAACACTATCCATAATAATCTTGAGGTGTGAATTAATTTATATAATAGTATAAAATTAATTACCCTAAATATTCTGTTCAATACACACGAAGTGTACTAGTACAGAGAGCCGAAACAATATACGACGTTATTATCGGTTTTCCGTAACCAAAACAGGCCTACTAAAACTATGTCCTACATTATATCGATGGTATGTCCATTTCTATCTAAACTGTAAACATAAAACTTATATTCTACAAGAACCTAAAATCTAATTTTCTGTGTGTAAACCGTACTCTACACACCAGATTAAATACTATACAGAATATCGAACATCCATGCGTAACATTAAAAATGATACACATACATTGCTCATAAAAATTTTCATAAAATATAAAATTAACTTTATTAAAATAAAATTAAATACTAAAAATATTATTTTTTAGTATACCAACTCTAACAATGGGTGACTCACCATTCTTCTTACAATAAATGAAGTGAGAAAGTTGAGAGTAAAACTCACAAACACTTCTGTCGAAGATTTGGCAATGAATATACAAGGAAGTGAGTAAATTGATGACTCAAAGATTTAATGAGCTTTCAATGAACTGGAGAGAATGTTTAATAGCTTTTAATGCACTTGATCCATCATATTCAAATCTCAAAAATTTAGTCCTTTTATAATTCACTAAAAAAACTAACCATTGGTGGTAAGTGGAAGCAATTAATTCTTTGAAATGTTACCGTTGAACCAAGCGCCCTTTTGAAATTCATCTCAGGTGTCAATACAAAACTTCTTGGTGTCGACACAAATTGGTCTTAGCCTTGGTTTTTTGGCAAAAGTGTCGACTCATGTTTTGTGGGTGTCGACTCAACTTTTTGTCTCTTGCCTTAGTACCAAAGGGTCGACACAAACTAGATCTGATGTCAACTCATCGGTTTCTTCAATTCTTTATGTTGAAGTTGTTAGGGTTGTATACTAAGACTATGAATTTATTTTTCGTTTTAGTATTTAAATAAAATTATTTTTCTATTTTATGATAATCTTAATGAGCAATGCATGTAATATTATTTCTTTAATGTTATGCATAGTTAGCATTTATTCTGTACAGTATTTAATTTGGTATTTATAGTACAGCTTGCACACAGAAAATTAGATTATATGTTTTTACAGAATATAAGTTTGGTTAACAATTTATATGAAAATAGACAAACCATCGGTACGACTGTAGCACAGAATTTTAGTAGGCCTGTCTTGGTTATAAGGAACAGATAATAGTGTCGTCTATTATTCTAACTTGTTGTGCTAGTACACTTTGTGTGTATTGAACAGGACCACATTGGGGTAATTAATTTTATACTGACTATATAAATTAATTCACACTTCAAGGTTATTATGAGTCTTATGCTCTCAATCTCGAAATAATTATTATTTATGTATATTTAATAATTATTATTTTGATTCATTAGCGGATGTGATCTTTTATGGGTCTATGGTACCAGTGAGTTGAATATCGGTATTAATTATATGAGGGATATTAATTATTTACAGAATCCACGTCACAATTGTTCAGGATTGACGATACCCCCATAAAAAAGCTTATAAGTTTTGACCGGGCCAAACCCTGTAGGTGAATTTGATTATCCCACGGTCAAATAAGTTAAGAGGAAAGGCTTAAAAAATTTTAAAGATACCGATTAAATTAAATTATCAGTAATTAAATTTAATTGGCATGTATCGATAATGTTAACGTGGGGAGATAAGTTAAGTATTTAATAACATGAGCTTAATGCAAATTAGTCTTGAAATTATGATTAAGAATGAAGTTATAGTTCTTTAGTGGTGTAAACTGTAATTTAGTATTTTATAAAAATTGTAGAAACTATTGTAAGATTTTCATAATTACAAAAAACACTGTGAGGTTTACATATTTGCGAAAATTGTTGGATGGGTATTTAGGTTACACTAGAAGTTTATGTCATAATTACTCCACAGATTCCTACTGTAGCCCTATGAATATGCGAGTAAGCTGAACCAAAAAATAATAAGTTTTCTTTCAAGATTAAGGTTGTCTAGGTTCTATCGGTTTCAATTCTTGAAGGATCGTAGCCCATACTATGTTCGGAAATCGCATCGGGAATACAGTAGAAAGTCTGATTGGAGCTTCAACTCGAAAATCAAAGTTCATAGTTGAAGAATCGACCAAAATGTATTCATTTGAATTAACTGTGGTGGAACAGGTTTTATTTTTGATCGTTCGACATCAAAAAAAATTTATCTGGAGCCTATTTCAGCAATTGCCCATCCAGTTTTTATTTTTCAAAAAATCATTTACAAATGAATGATCTTGGCAGTTTGCCTCCAACAATTGGTATCAGAGCCATTTTAATTTTTGTTTACGGTTTATCGAGGGGCCGAGTATATTTAGAACTGTGCTAACTTTGTTTTGCAGGCGTTCAAATCCAGATTTTATAATTATCGTTATATGCATGTTTGATTGAATGGTTTGAATGATGATTTAATTAATTTTTAATCACGATGGTTGATCGTGATAGTTTAAGCATTTTTAGTTCGATTGTGAGCTTACGGGACATAGATTTTTGATGTAAAATATTTTATATATTTTAAAATATTATTTAGAATATTTAAGAACAAGTTTGAATATTCAAGAACACGAATAACATGCGATAGCATAACCGGAGGCACTGGTGGTGGTTTTAGGTGTTTCGGGCCACAGATCACGACGGTTTTTCAATGGTTTTAAAATAAATTTTTTCGGTAAGTTTTTTGCAAATTTTATGTATTAAAAAACATCAACAAAATAGTTCAAAAACAAGCAAAAACTAGAGGCAAAAAATAGCACCAGCGGTGGCAATTTCTGGTGGCGTTCGGCGCTATTTTTCTGTAGTTTTGCAAAATTTTTGGGACTGGTTTTAAGCAGTTTTTAGGCATAAAAATAGCAATAAACAATGCTGGAAAAATAGTCCAAACTATAAAAAAAAAAAAATCAAAGCATAAACAGGCGGCAAACAGGTGGCGATTCCGGCGGCAGCATCGGCTAGTTCGAGGCTTTTTTAAGACTTATTCGGGACTATTTTCAAGGCATTTTTCAAGACAAGATGTTGCTGGATATCAGTGCTAAAAATAGAAAGAAACAAGAACCAAAACAACCAAGAAAAAAGCCCAAACAGGCGGTGGCATGGGGGCAACGGCGTAGGGTAGTAGCAGTGGTGTCTTCAGCGGCCATCGAAAATTGTTTTTTGAGATTTTTTTGAACCGAATTTTTTACAAAAAATAGTATTTTTTGAAAGATATTTTTTAAAAAATAGCATCGAAAATGGAGTTTAGGAGAGGCTGCAAAAGTCGCCTGAAGTGGTAATAGCAGCGGTGCCAGTTGGCTGGCAATGGTGCTGGTGGTTCAGGACTGTTTTGACTCATCTTTTCTGATATGTTTGAGACTCAAAAGTGTTGTATATGTATAACACTGCATATCGAGGAATCCTGATGCAACATGGATCTAGGAAGCTAATTCAAAAAAGTATTAAAAGATTACAATTTATCTTTCAATAGAAGACTGAAACTCATCAGAGTTTCTATTCGATCATAAAATTAGAATATATACATATCTTGTATTTATATTTTTTTAAACTGCGTGGATAATGTATATTTATGTTATATATTCATGTTTATTTAATTAATTTAAATTTTTTAATTTTAATTAAAATTTTGTAATAAAAAATAAAATTAAGTTTTTTTAATTAAATAAAAAAATTAAGATATTTTGTTTTTTACAAAATAATATGTTTAAAATATTTTTTTATTAAATTGAATATCTTTGAAAAACGTGAATATTAATTTCAAATTTTAGATTAATTAAATAAAAAAATATTTAATCTTAATAAATTATTATTTTTAAAAAATATGCACGTAAAAATAAAATATTTTGAACGCCTTTAATCACTACCTTAACTATAAAGCTAAAGAAAAAACTATGCATTCATCGGTTATTTTATTTTTTACGTATTAAAACACGGAAAGATGTTTTGGAATCTTTCAGAGCGTGTGAATTTTGAAATTAATAAATTTATTTTAATTAAATAAATTGTTATAACTCTCAAAAATATTTTTAAAATCTAAGTGCAAGAGAGAATTTATTCACAGATAAATCCTACGGTCTTCATCACCGGTTTGTAGGTGATGTAATTAGTTCTGCGTGTTGGCAGTAAGGCCTTCCTCCTCAGCGAACATGATTAATTGTGGTATCGCCAGTACAAACCTCCTATAGGAATAATTCTAAATAATTTTTTAGTGTGGATCACTTCTCTATCTGAAGGGTTAATTGCGAAGTGATTGATTTGGGATTAGGTGATGGTTAACACTTAGTTGTAAATAATAGTATCCTCTCCATATGAGTCACTACTGTTATTTACTGGACTGAAATTATGTTAACTATTTAATTTTACTTGGCCGAGTCAAATGTCTAGATAGTAAAATTAATAAGAATTGGTCTGTCTTGACAAACGATTAATAGCAGAGGTCCTCCCATCAAGACATATTATTCACAGGGTATCATGCTGCTAGCAATTTTTTTTAAATGGTAGAGGGAATCAATTTTTAAAAAAAAATTAAAATTTTGCTCATCATAATTAATGGTTATTTTTAATTATGTGATTCTCAGGATTAAAATAATTTTCAATCCACTCGCGTTAATATTAAAAGAAAACAAACTAATGGAAAGAAACTATGTAGACTGAAAAAGGTATTTGGACATTGTTTTACCTGCTGAGGACTACAAATTTAGATTAACTAAGATTTGTCTACTAGTACCTGAGAGGGGGCGATTGAACAAGAAATCCAGGTCCATCAGAAGGGGCAGAAAGCTTATCAGATAGCTCGCTGTTACATTTTGGTTTCCATGTTAAATGTTTAGCAGCATTAGCATTAGTCTATACCCAGTGCCTATAACATGATTATGAACCTCAAAGAAATATTCAGGTATCAAAATAGTGCTGCTAGACAGGTAGCCATGAAGTCTCTTATGAATACAAGCATGACTAAAGGCACCCCAGTTATGGATTATGTTCTGAAGATGATTAGTCTTCTGAATGAACTAGAAATCCTAGGAGCTAAAATTGACGAGAAAACCGATGTCGATATCATACTCTAGTCACTACCTAATAGCTTTAAGCAGTTCTACCTAAATTATACCATGAATAAGCTCAGTTTTTCATTGGTAGAACTTAAAGAACTTCAAGCAACCGAGGGTATTCTTAGGAAGCCAAGTTCTGTGCATGTGGCTAAAAAAATTCTTCCTTTAAGCCAAAAAGTAAAAAAAAAAAAGTTTAAAAATAGGGAGGCAGAGGACCAAAAGCAGTTAAGGGACCAAAAGCTAGTGTGAAGAAGCCAAGAGGTAAGTGCTAACATTATAACCAGTTTGAGCATTAGAAAAAGCAATGTTCTATTTTTCTTAATAAACAAAACAAACCAGGTAATCTCTGTTCACTAGTAGTTGAAACATGTTTAGCAGTGTTATCTACCGGTACCTAGTGTGTAGATATGGGAGCCACTAATCATGTTTGTAATTCTTTGTAGGGGTTCTAGAAAATCAGGCAGCTCAGCGATAGAGAAATATATCTACATATGTGCAATAATACAAGGGTGGCAACAGTTGCAGTAGGAGATGTCACTCTCAAATCTAGTAGAGATAGGATTTTACTTCTAAAAGGTTGTCTTTTGTACCTTCAAGTAAAAGAAATTTAATTTTGGTTTCTAGTTTATAAAGGACAAATATTTTATTCATTTTAATGGCTCTGTAGTTATTAAGAAAAATAAATATTTTATTTGTTCTGGTACATTGGTGGATGATCTGTATATTATATCCATATCTCTCCTACATTGCAACTAATTGAATTAAATAACACATCTAATTTACTGTATAAGAGAAAGTTTTTTTCCTTTAGTGAACTAAATTTTTATTTGGCACTTACGCTTGGATCATATTAATTTAAAAATAATAAATAGATTAATAGAAAATGGACCTTTGGATTCATTGGAATTGGAGGCACTTCTTGTCTATGAATCCTACTTAGAAGGTAAGATGAGCAAGATGTCCTTTTCAGCCAAAGGCTATAGAGCGAAAAAACTGTCGAAACTGGTTCATTTTGATGTGTGCAGTCCTATAACAGTCCAGGCTAGATGTGACTTTGAGTACTTCATCAATTTCATTGATGACTATTTAAGGTATGGATATATTTTCCTGATGCACTATAAGTCTGAATGCTTTGAAAAATTCAAAGAATTCAAGACAGAGGCAGAGAAGCATCTGGGTAAAAGTATTAAATCACTACGATCCGACCATGGTGGGAAGTACCTCTTTAGAGAGTTTAGAGACTACTTATTATCATAAGAGATTATATCCTAATTGACTATACCGGGCACTCCGTAGCAAAATGGTGTAGTAGAAAAAAAAAGAATAAGACTCTTATGGAGATGGTAAGGTCAATGTTGAGTTATTCAGGATTATTCGATTCGTTTTGGGGACTCGCATTAGAGACAACGGTTTATATTATGAACTTGGTACCTTTTAAGTTAGTACCTTCTACTTCCACAGAATTATGAACTGGACACAAGTCTAGTCTGAGACATATTTGAATTTGGGGGTGTCCAGTACATGTGCTGAAAGGGAACGCGGGTAAGTTAGAATCGAAGACAGAAGTCTTTTTCTTTGTAGAATATTCCAAAGGAACAAAGGGTGGTCTATTTTATAATCGTAAAGACCAGAAGGTCATTGTTAGCACCAATGCTCGATTCTTAAAAGAGAATTATATTATGGACCACAGGCCTAAAAGTAAAATTATTTTAAAAGAACTAAGATAAGATACTTGTAGAACTGAAGAAGAACCACAAGTCATTGTTAGCACCCATTGCCTTGTTGTAGTAGGAGAATTATCGGGCCAAGTATAGATCATGATCAGGGTGCTACCATTAACATGCCTGACGAGCATGTGGATAATGGTGCACAGGGACTAAATATTGTACAGCGTGTTACCGTTAGTGTACAGACGCATGTAGTGCCTCGTCGTAGTGAGAGGATTGTTCGTCAATCTGATCGGTATATGTTCTTAGGAGTGTCTTTGATAGAATTCTGACAGAACTAGATATCAAACTCTGTAACTACAATGAAGCACTCCAGGATAAATATGCAAATCTTTAGTAAAAGGCTATGAATTCAAATATAAAATCTATGTATTCTAATCAGGTCTGAAAACTTGTAGAACTACCTGAATAGATAAAATCCATCGGATCTAAATGGATCTATAAGAGGAAAAAAAGAGCAGATGAAAAGGTTAAAACCTTCAAAACTAGGCTTATTACAAAAGGATTCACTCAGAAATAAGAAATTGATTATGAGGAAGCCTTTTCACCGGTAACCATGCTTAAGTCTATCTAAATTCTCTTATCTATTACGGCTCATTTTGATTACGAAATTGGACAAATGGATGTCAAGACTGCTTTCCTTAATGGAAGTTTTGACAAGTGTATCTATATGATACAACCAGATGGTTTCACAGTGAAGGGCCGGTGGCACATGTTGTGCAAGCTTAAGAGATCCATTTATGAACTTAAGCAGGTATCGAAGCCTTGGAATACTCGGTTTATTCAAGCCATAAAGTCTTATGATTTTGATCAAAATCTAGATGAGTCTTGTGTGTACAAAAAGCGTGACGAAAGCGTGGTAGTTTTCTAGTTCTTTATGTAGATGATATCTTGCTCATCAAAAATGATATAAGGGTGTTATCTGCGGTAAAAGTATGGTTATCTAGGAAATTCAATAAGAATGACTTGGAAGAAGCCAGTCACATCCTTGGGATCAAGTTTTTGCAAGATTGAAAACAAAGAAAGTTGGGTTTATCACAAGTAAAGTATATCGATGATATCCTTACTCATTTTAGTATGCAGAATTCTAAGAAAAAGTTTTTCCCTTTTAGGCATGAAATCACTCTATCCAAGGATCAGTGTCCTATGACACCTGATGAGATAAAGAAGATGAAGCTGGTTCCTTATACTTCAATAATAGGAAGCCTGATGTGTGGTATGGTTTGTACTAGACCCGACATCTATTTTTCCATTGGCATGGTTAGCAAATATGAGTCTAACCTAGGGCAGGAGCATTGGACTATGGTAATGAATATAATCAAGTACCTGAAAAGGACTAAAGATTAAATGTTGGTTTATCAAGTAGACATTCTAGTACCTTTAGGGTACATAGACTCAAATTTTCAGTCAGACAAAGATTTTCATAAGTCTACCTTAGAATATATGTTTTCCTTAGAAGGCTGAGGTAAACATATATTATCTAGAGGCTGAGTATGTGACAGCTTCTGAAGCAGCCAAGGAGGTCATTTGGCTCAGAAACTTTCTATTGGATCTAGATGTGGTGCCTTTAGCTCATTCGGCTATTACACTTTATTGTGCCAATAATAGAGCAGTTGCAAACTCGAATGGGCCAAAAGTCCACAAGAAAGAAAAGCACATTGAGCGTAAGTATCACCTGATATGAGAAATTGTACGAAAAAGTAATGTTGCTGTGACCAAGATTGCGTCAAGTGACAACCTTACAAATTCTTTTACAAAGAGCTTTCCGACTAAGACTTTCGATAGTCATGTAGAGGGCATAGGAGTCAGATGTATAACAGTATAATTTTGAGTATAAGTGAGAGATTGTCATGATTATATACAAAAATTCATGGATTTAATTTTGATTTTAGTATTTAAATAAAATTATTTTTGCATTTTATGAGAATCTTAATGAGCAATATATGTAATATCATTTCTTTAATGCTATGCATAGTTATCCTTTATTCTGTACAATATTTAATTTGGTATGTAGAATGCGATTTACACATAAAAAATCAGATTATAGGTTCTTACATAATATAAGTTTGGTTCACAGTTTAGATGAAAATAGACAAATCATCGGTACGACTATATCACGGAGTTTTAGTAGGCCTATTTTGGTTATATGGAACAGATAATAGCATCATCAATGGTTCCGACTCGCTGTGCTAGTACACTTTGTGTGTATTGAACAGAATCACATCGGAGTAATTAATTTTATACTGACTATATAAATTAATTCACACCCTAAGGTTATTATGAGTGTTTATGCTCTTAATTTCAAAATAATTATTATTTACGTATATTTAATATTCGTTATTTTGACTCATTAGAGAATATGATCTTTTATGGGTCAATAGTCATAGTGAGTTGGATAGTAGTATTAATTATATGGTGAATATTAATTATTGAAGAAATTCACGTCTCGATTGTTTGGGATTGACGATACCCCCTTAAGAAAGCTTATAAGTTTTTACCGGATCAAACCCTGTAGTTAAATTTGATTATCCGGTAGTCAAATAAGTTAAGCGAGAGGGTTTAAAGAATTTTAAAGATACCAATTAAATTAAATTGTCAGTAATTAAATTTGATTAGCAAGTATCGAGAATCTTAACGTGGGGAGATGAGTTAAACATTTAATAACATGAGCTCAATACAAATAGGTCTTGACATTATGGCTAAGAGTACAGTTATAGTTCTTTAATGGTGTGAACTATAATTTAGTATTTTATGAAAATTACAGAAATCGCTGCAAAATTTTCATAATTACTGAAATCGCTGTAAGGTTTGTATATTTACAAAAATCGCTGGATGGGAATCTGAGTTACACTAAAAGTCTATATCATAATTACTCTGCATGTCCATACTGTAGCCCTATAAATATGCAAGTAAGCTGAACCAAAAATCATAAGTTGTCTTTTAAGACTAAGGTTATCCAGGTTCTTCCAGTTTCAGTTTTCGTAGAATCGTAGCTCATACTACGTTCGGGAATCATATTGAAAATACAATAGAAGATCTGATTGGAACTTCAACTCAAAAATTAAAGTTCGTAATTGAATAATCGACCAAAAGGTATTCATCTGAATTAACTGTGGTGGCACGGATTTTATTTTTGATCGTTCGACATCAAAAAGTTTCTATCTAGAGCCTGTTTCACTAATTGCTCATCCAGATTTTATTTTTTTTAAAATTATTTGCAAATCAATGATTTTGGCAATTTGCCTCCAACAAAAGCTTAGTGTCGACTCAAAACTAAGTGGTGTTAACTCCAACCTTCACGTCTTCTTTGGTGTTGACTCATGTTTGCTTTGGTATCAACCCAGCCAAAGAGTGTTGGTCTCTGGACTTAGGTGTTGACTCAACTTCAAGTTGGTGTCGACTCAGACTTATATTTCTTGGAGGACCACTTGGTGTCGACTCATATGTTCTCTAGTATCGACTCAAAACTGAGTGGTTCTTGGAGGGCTACTTGATGTTGAATCATATGATCTCTAGTGTCGACTCAAAGACTGAGTGGTCCCCGAATGACTATTTGGTGTCGACTCATATGAACAATGGTGTCGATTCAAGGCTAAGTTCCGTCAAGGGTAGTGAGGTGTCGACCCAAGTAGTTGCTGGTGTCGACCCAACTTGTTCTTTGTGCATTAATCTGAAGGTGTTGACTCAAGTATTTGCTGGTGTCGATTCAACTTGCTTTCCTGTAAAGCTTTAAACAAGCCATTAGAGGTGTCGACCCAAAATTTACCGATGTCAACACTTGAATTAAAATACGGGGTTTTGCAAATAGGTGTCGACTCAAAAGTTAAAGGCGTCGATTCAAAAGCTCTTTTAGAGAATACAAGATGTCGACTCATATAGTATGAAGTGTCGACTTGAAAACAAAACATGTCGACCTAACATTTTTTTAGAAAACATTTTATTTATTACCTTTTTAGATTTTAATAAAAATCATTAAAATTTATTTAAATGCTATTGGGCTAACATAAATAATAATCAAATAAATTGCAAAACACCAATTTTCACATGGAAAACCTCTAAGGAAAAATACCACGAGTTCGAAGTCCAATTTCAAATCTATATTGTTAAATATTGACTTTATGCAATTTTCTCTTTAGACATACCCAGATAATGACAACATCAAGAAAATATTCTCGAAATAACACAAACATTTAATATTCATTACTATAAGGTGGCACTTGAATAATCAAAAATAAGATTAGGTTTTACCGATTAACAATTGATACCGATAAATAACATGACTTAAGTGCCGAGAGAATTGCTCTAAAATTTTACCACGATTGTGCTTTATTTATCATTCAATCCATGCGCGAAAGGTGAGCTGTTTTTCCACCACAATTTTCTTCTTAGCGCCGCGGTGTATGCGCCCAATTCTTCACTCTTGTGAGAGTTGATTTCAATTATTACTTGAACCATGATCGAAACCTTTTTATTTGGTATATATATATATATAACCACTTAATTCTTAAATTAATACTGTTACTATCATCATGTTATTTTACTAAATTAACATATCGAATAGTAAGGTATAATTACAAATATTAATAAAAGACTATGACATAAACTCTATTTATTTTTAATATTTATAATTATACCATATTATTTAACTTGATCTGATAATATAATTTGGTCAACATGGCATTATCGTTCTCAATAAACTAGAGAAGTCTATTTATTCTTTGGCCATGTTTGATACCTGTTATGAAGGGTGTGATTAAATTGTGAATCTGGTCAACTATTTAATACCATGTTTACTTGCAAAAGTTTGGCTCGAACGAAAAATTCAATGGGAGTATGAATCCCACCAATTCGTGGGATTAGTAATATCCACATCCACCTGTTACAGATAATTCAGTTCAGGAGAGTGTGACTGCTTTAACGATTTTATCCCCACAAAAATTAAACCAATTCGTGGGATTGCTTTACCAATCCATCGAATGTGGCAACGGAGGTTGCAGCAGTAGTGAAGGCCTTGCCATCGATCCAGTTGATGCCGTAGCAAAGAGCCAAATCATCAAGCTTGATCAAACCAAGAAGAAAGCTTGAATGGAAAAGAAGACCCAAGTACGGAGAAGAATGCTTGAGAAGTACTCCTCTACTTTGCACCGTTCGGATGATGCAACGTGTAATCAATAGGTCAGATTTAATTTTACAAAAACGATATCGTTTTGACTATTGAATCTGGATCATTGATTGTTTTTTTAATTAAATCTTGACTGTTTGCTAATAATCCTTTGCTTTGCACGTCGTATTCTCCGTTCTCATTACACCGCGTCATGTTCTCCATTTTGGCTATTAAATATTTTTCTTCTAATTAGAAATTTTTATTTTATTAATACCTTTTTATGTTTTGTTTTTAAAAGAAATTATTACAACAAAAGAAATGTATAAGTATAACAACAACAAAAAAACTATAAAAATAGTGCTATTTAAAAAAACTAATAAAAAATAAAACAAATAAAAAATATGTAAAAATAGTACTATTTAAAACATCTTTGTATACAAAATTTATAAGAATAATATTGGAAATTCAAAAATTTAATTCAATCCCACATTATTTAATTCAACCCAGATTAAACATAAATTTCTATAATTCATCACTTAATCCTACCCAAATTAAAAAACAAATCTCATATTATTCATAATCCCTACTATTACCATTCCCACCTCACTTCATTCATTATCACATCTCATTATTAATCTCACTCAATCTATAACAATTATCAAACGAGATTTTAAATTCTAGGCAATATGAGATTTGTAATACAAATCGATTTTCTTGTTTGTGATAGTGTTTGTTCTCGCTTAAATTATAGTTTTTAATTTAAAATTCAAAAAATAATTTTTTTAAAAATTGAATAGGTGTGATTATAACTCTTTGCGTATAGATTTTGATTCTAAATTAATAGACACAAATTCTACTATTTATACTATAAATTTATAATTTTAACAAATATTTATAATTTTTAATTAAACTCATAATCACAACATTTCAATTATAATCTATAAGTACATAATTTCAGTTATAACAAATACTTTCAAAATATGTTAGTCAGATCATGCCACCGTGGGCAACTGAATTAAGTTTTGGTTTAAGTTTGACCAATCGATAAAGTTGTTTTTGGTATCGTTTGGAGTTGATTGACTTAAAATCGGCTTATTATCTTTTAGCTTAAAAGTTTTTTTTTTTTTTAAAT
>JAOTRH010488021.1:0-24573 GCA_034768845.1 Heliamphora exappendiculata
CCCCCCTAAGGGAAAAAAAAGAGAGGTCATATTGCAAGAGTGAATTATAAATGTTATTGTTGTTAAGGAAAACAACTAAAATAAAATGGACTCAAACTAACCCTCAGATTTATGGGTCGAAATGAACAACTTTATATTTTTCATGTGTAATTTAGCACGAAAAATATTATCTCTTGTATGCTCTGTATCTACTTCATCCTTTTGATGCTTTTCTTGCAGCCAAAAGCCAGCAAAAGAAAGAAAATAGCTACTGAGGGAATCCTAACTTGTTTACAATATGCCATAGATTCGCTAAAACAAAAGCAGGTATACCTTTACTTCTTTTACTACTTTCATATTTAATTTTGGTTAGTTCTGTTTGATTCTATTTATAAGTCACTTTTCACAGTTCATTTTCCACACATGCAAATAGGATTTTGAGATCTACAATTCATCAGTCTTGATTTCGAGGAATCTTGTATAGAGTCTATGGACAATTGATAGTTGATGAATTCTCATACTTTTTCACAACTTTGGCAATTAGTAGGAATGCTTATTGGTTATAGATTTCCATGCTTAGAAATCATTTGTGACGATGATGCTGATTTGCTAAATATAGATTTTTTGAGTGGAAAAAAAATAACTATTTTGGTCCGACAAATGATCTTTAGATTTTGCTATGATATGAGATTTTCTCACATAGTATGATCAGGAATTTGTTTTCTTCCTTCAACATTCTGTTAAATAACAATGAAAAGTCTATTGATATTTATCAGTGTGCCTGTTAGATGTTTACATGGCATTCTGATTCCTCAACATGTAAATTTTGAAAATCATTCTGATTGTTGAATGATCATTAGAATTCTAGCATTTCTATATATGGGCTGTGGACTGTTCCATTTAATCAAATGCTGGATTGTCTTTTTACGACTCCATGACGTCATCTAGTTGTCAGGGTAGACCTTTGACCACACAGGGAATGTGATCTGCCTCCCCAAATTTTTTGATCTTCTGAGCTGATTTGTTGTCTTAGGTGGGATCTAGACCATCCCTTTTTTCATCATGTTTTAGCACCATTTGTTTTCAACAAGAATTTGTGCCAATTATAATTCAAAAAATACGATGAACTTTACTACCCTAGTCGAACATATTGGGATATTTTTAATAAATCAGATGAACAGCGAAAGTGAAAGCTAAAATGATAATAAATTTGAGGGTTGCTTTTATACCAAGTTAGATTTCAAGTAAGAAATAAAATGAATGAGAAAGAATGGAAAGAAGAATCAGTAGACGGCTAATGAGGGAACTGCCAAAATTACGGGCAAACTTATGAAGCATAGACATGGACACTGATATAGACACGGACGTGGGACACAACACTTCCAAAAAAAATAGGACATGGACATAGCGAGAAAATATATTTTTATTTCTATACTTACTCCATGTTCATAAATAGAACATTTGCAAACAATCTCCAAAAAAAAGTAAAGAAAAAGCCATTGGTCACTTTAGAAAATAACTAGAAAAGAGATGGAGAAAAAGGTAAAGAAAAAACCAAAAATGAGTAAAGAGGCAAAGAAAAATCTAAAAAAAAAAAAAACCAAGAAACAACTAAATAGGTCATTGTTGTTGAATCATTCAAAGACTTGAAGGAAGCAAAAACCAGAAAATAAAAAAAGAGGAGAAAAGAAGAAGAGAGAGAAGAAGACAAACAAGGCAGCATTCAAACTGTATTAGGTCTAAGTAGAACTCGCAGGTTCACTTAAACCAAGTAAAATACCAATAATTGAACGAAATCCCAAAAAGAATACATGGATGAGTAGAATCTCACTCCAGCCAACACCACCAGCTCATTTTAGTTGAAGATGAATATGTTATCATTGGAAGTTTTATTTTGAATCCTAATTCCTCTCATCTCTCATTGGTTGAAAAAGCTGAATGGTACAAGTCCCAATTACCTTGATGGGTTTTTACACTAATATGCTGATGCTCAAGAAAAATCCACTATACATTCATTTATGAAACGACTATTTTTTAATTTCATTTGCCTTAGAACTTTCTTTCCTTCTTTTCATTTTTTACTCTTAGCTTTGCTTAGAGAAGCTCATGATAGAGACATTATAGGGTTAGAACTCGTAAAAAAACTAGTTTTAGCACATTTTTAATATTGTTCGCTTCCTCACTTAGAGAAAGATAAAGAGCAAGATAAAGAGAAAGATAAAGAAAGCAGAGAATACAACAATGGAAGGCTTACCTTATGCCTTGAAGTATCTTTCTTTCAAGAAGATTGATGCTTCAATATGATCAGCACACTTGTAATTATATCTAACTCACAATAGCAACTACAGGAGTTATTTTAGGAATTAAAAGGTATTACTTTTTTTCGAGCATCCATTGAAAGGTGCCATGTGCAAAGCTAGAATGCTGATTATTTGATTCAATACAGCATTAAGACAAGTCGAGATTATTTCACAAGTTCTACTGCAAACCAATGTAGAGCTTTAGAAATATCACGTGGTAGTGGTTCTTTGATGCATTTTGCATAATGCAAAGATTGATCTCATGTCACGTCCCAAATTCCAAGTCATGCGAAAAGCGTACGAACAACCACCATAATCGCCCCAACATAAAGGATGAAAACCAAAAAGCCCAAACAAGGCTAAACGTTTATAAAAGCGTACTACCGAGGGTTTAGTTGATTTAAAAGAGTAGCCCCAAAAGACTACGGTCACAGCACAACCAGCCGAACCCTTTAAAACAAAATACACGTTTTTGGATAAAAAAATACCCTTTTAAAAGAAGTATAAGTTGTTCTAAAATCTCCCTTGAAATACAAGAATTTAAATAAAACATTTGAAAACCCCTTTTTGTCAACCGTTGAACCCATCAACGAAAAACGTAGTAAGAAACTATGGAAAATAACAACCAACCCAAGATTCTCTCGAAAGCATAAAACATGCATACATCCATAAGAACTATATATGCTTTACAATATGTTATATCCCAACATGAAACATATACAAAAATGGTATAATAACCTAACAAAGACAAAACAGAAGTGTCTTGTCAACAGCCACCTTCGGGCACTTCAAGGTCAACCTACAGGACTATGTTCACTTGAAAAAAGTTTTACAACAAAATCCCACAACATGAGCCGAGACCCAATAGAAATAGACTATAAAGTTGTAAAGCGTGCTATGCAATCATAAGCATAAAGACTCAACCACAGGAGCCAAAAAGGTTTTTCATTCAAAAATCACAAATTTTTCATCCGGCTAACACGAGCTTTAAAAAGGTTTTACTTCATAAAACCCCATGTTTGCATCCCTAAAACTATGCATATCAACAGTACAGATATCATTCGATAGTTAAGGGAAAATAGTAACAAAACAGTATTCTCCACTTTGGTCACACAGCCGAGGAAAATAAGATAAAATGATTCCTATATACTGACTCTGTCAACTCAAGACAAAGACAACAACTATAGACTCCTGCCCATTACCCTAGTCTTGACCCACTTAAGGCATGCAAGGTAATGACAAGTTCTAGATGAAGTTATAACAAGGCAGCCACACACGGGGGCAACTGGCTCTTTATGGATTACAACCGAGGGAAGAAGCACCCAATTGCTCTTTACGGATTGCCACAACCGAGGGTAGAAGACCGAGGGAAGAAGCACCCAATTGCTCTTGACGGATTGCCACCACTAAGGGAAGAAGCACCCAAACCAAACGCAGCCATGGTATATCTACGAATCATTTAAAAACCAGGATATAGATCAACTACGAAAAATGGTAAAATAATTTTACAATTATACATCAACATGTATAAAAAGATCCGAAATCCATCAACATGGAGATCTACTAGCAAGTAAAAACATATTCCCATCAAACGCTTAAAATCAAAGACTCAACCCCAAGGGTTAGCTCCAAACCTCCAAAAACACGTTTTCAAACCTCCCAATCCTCTGTTTTCATAACCACCTTTTGAAAACTATAAACATCCACAAGTCATATCATGTAATAAACCAAGAAAAGCATAAAACATGATTTTTACCCAAACAAACAAGGTTTAAACATAAAACATGACATTTGGCCAAAAATAGATGAAAAACGGTTAAGAAAGTTTGACATACCCTCACTATTTTGGTCATAGCATTTTCTATAAAAAAAAAATTATTGTGGGAGAGGTGTGTCATTGGAAACAAGACTTTCGGGGCTTCAATTTGAGTACAAGAACGACTCTATTTCAAGTCCAAATGAGAGAAACGTAAATTTTCCTATTTTTGAGTTCCAAGCACTCATATGATACTTCAAAACACACATAAACCAACTGATTCACATATTTTTGGTAACCACGGACATACGCGAACTCAAACCATCAAGAACCACATAAAGAAACATTCCAAACCCGATTCCATCCAACCGAAATCAACCAAAAACACCTTTTAAAACCAAAACCCGATTTAACGAAACATAAATCGCTTTTTTTATGCATTTTTAACTAGTGAAAAAGCATATAATTGCACATAACACCCTTTAAAGTCAACATAGTCTAGGATCCTGCCCCGTTGAGTCAAAAACTCGACGCCTCGATCCACGTGCAAAAATAAACTTCGTCAGAATGAAATCCTGTCTGGATGAAAGCATAGCGCACCACGAGAATACTAAGAATATACTGTTTGATTGTCGAAAATCGAGCCCCGGGCCCCCGAGAAGTTAGAGAGAAGGCATAGCGTTTGATTTGGAAAAAGGAAACTTAGCTTGTAAGTTATGAAAATATTTTTTGAAAATATCTAAAACGAGATATTTATAGGCCACGAAAATATCTGTTTTGATGCGTGTTTGATTCGAATCAAAATCTAACTCACGCTGCCATCCCTCAAAACATAACTCTCACCGAACAGAAACCATTCCAGTGACAAACGCATCACACGAGACTAATCCACCATGGTACTTGATCCCAAATACTCTTTACGCCCGAACATAGAGACAACCACCCCTTCGTTCTTACTGCCATAAACTGGCTCAATCACACTTCACAATGCACACCAAGGACTATCTTCGCAAGTCCAACACAGGATGTCGAACCTGGACATCGGTTACATGAAGTCACACACTCTGCATACAAACCACCAACTTTGATACCACATCATTACCCCACTGATGCTAACAATGCCATCACGTAGCTGACACAACGCCCATCCATGAGCAACAACACAAACATCCAACTCCATAGAGAAGTTCACTTAACTCACATGGAATACCAAAGAATATATTTCATCTCAACCCTCATCTTACCCTAGAGAAACACTAGGTGACACACCATTGTCCCAGACAAGGTTCCACACAACTAAAAACCAATCCGGCATCACAGCTACAAGGTCACCTAACCCCAGCGAGTCTCTTGACCTAACACGTCACGCAAATAGAACATCAGATAGGTATCCAACAACCGACATAAATCAAATCATGTCTCCCGTGCAACAGCACGTCAGTACTCATCACTATACAACTCAACGTCTCACCATCAGATCACAGATACCAAGGCTACAGATCCATCTCAAATCACACAGGATTGTCGTCATCTGACAAAGCAAACATGATGACCATCAGCCAACATCAACCCCAGCGTAGAACACATACATCAATTTCTTAAGTCCACAGTAAGAGAATATTTGAAGCCAAGTCCTGTTCGGTAAGTAACCAACTAAGACTTTCCTCTTATATGCAGTAATTTCCTCTTATGCAAAAATCAACACAGCCCTTCTATTCCCAACCAAACAATTGTGTCAATCCGAACAGGCTATGCCAACCAAGGTTCCTCAATCATCGCATCCTTTCCGACTCATACCTTACCACACTCTCAGGATCACCATCCAAACAAACGGTTATGCTAAAGCACAATACTTACCACTATTGATGCTCACTCCTCAGCTCTAAGAACTCTGAACAGTTCAAAACCCCAAACAGAAGATAAAGTCAAATTCACAAAAGTTAATTAGAAGCCCACTCTACGCATATCACAGCCACACAGTTCTGACAAAATTCTTGCTCTACCATGAGCTAGAAGTACAACCATAACCACACAATCTAGAACAAGCTGTACACAATGGTTAACAATTCTCAGTTGTTCACTGTAGAAAGAACACTACATCTCAACACCAATTCCCTTGTTAACAAGAACAAGCAAAAGCATTCCTAGTCTACCAACTCGACCTCACAAGGAACACAACCCAAATGGTCCAACTATCATACAAACAAGCCACGCTGGCTAGGTTACCATGACCTGTCATGTTTACCATACACATACGTACTCATTTACGGTCTTCCACCACGAGATAATACTAACCCCCTCATGCGATTCTTTACGGTCCCCAACTGTGGGAGCAATCAGATCCCAAGTCACATACACGGATACTCAATATCCAAGAAGGCACATATCTATGCACTACGCGTCGAAACCATGAAGAATCAAACCCACAATCACTAAATCACGGCGATATAAATCTCCGAGTCACAACTCCAAGGGTCACAACATGGAAATCCATAGAGATTTTCAGTCCCAGTATACAACCAAAACCTGAATCGATCAGGATCCCAGCATCTCCATCCAACCAAGACGAAACAACTCGCACCAGACAACCGTCTGCAAAGAACCTCTCTCTCCATCCTGAGAAAAAAAAAGGGTCAACAATGAACCATGACCCAACCTTAGCGCACTCCCAGTATTCATCAACACTTGACCTCTAAAGAACCCTGTGAATCTTACCTTGAAGCCACATCGACCACAGTCAAACAGATGCCGTCAACCACGATCACGGTACTCAGACCATCCGCTACACCATGCTCTCAACTCTTCGATGTCATTCGCACACATACGAATACCATCAGTCCGCATACCTTGTACAACACATCCCACAGGACTACAAGCTCATGACTAATCATGCACACTGACATTCATCAACATTCCCATCGCCCCAAAACCTCACTCCAGAAGGTTGTGCTTACTCACCTAACTCCTGCTAGGCAAACCACAGCCATGTCATGGCCCTGAACCCACTGTCCAACACTCACATAGACAGCGCAAGACACCAAACAAAGGAAACCCAATCCATGAGATTTTTCATCCAAAGTTACTAATAACTCCCACAGATCAGCTACTTGTTACATTTTATAATCATAATTCGAACCCTTACACATTCTAACACAGTCGCGACCCATGCTCTTCCCAGCATATTTGCAACTCATACTCGTCCCCATATCATTGAGTTCACTCACTCGAAACTTAATTCTCATCCAAAAAAGGTATACAATGTCTAAGGTCATCAGAACTACTCAGACTACCAATAACGTCGTCAGTTACTACTCTGACTACTGTCAACATCCTGCTGACCACCATCAACATCTTGACTACCAGGTAATATCTCCAGAACCACTGACATTCTGTTATCTCAACATACACCCGATCAAGGATTACTACGCTCCCATCCACTATGTTTCTATCTATACCCCATCTTGAGTACACGGCTCATGACATAGCATGGCTCATGATGTACCTAATCCATCACACGGCCAAACTATGTACGCTAAACCCTAATCAAAATGGATTTCCACGATCCATAGATCTATCATAACTACCGATTCCCCAGGGTTTTCGACACCCCATCGCCCCTACTCACAAGGCTATCCTTAACACAACTCTAACCTCCAATAGCATACACTCAAGAGGAGTTAGCTATCTGAGCCAAATCCATCAACCATGCTTCGACTACACCTGAACAAAACTCTGCTCATACCAACACTCGACAATTTACCAATCAAGGCCAACCTCACTCAGCTAAACCCAACTCACTAATGAGTTTCACAACATACCAAGCGATCGACGCTCAACCTATAACCTTACCTCTGCAACTAATAGCAATCGAGTCGCACATCCAAGACCCAAACCACGGTCTCGTCGTCTCGAAGGGTGCACATGTTATGTATAAGGAAAACATGAAACATGACAACCTAAGGTCGATCAATCATGTTATTTTTAACACATACCAGATAATCATGCTAACACATAGCCACAACGATTATGCAGAAACAACACTGATACCGAGGAGAACCGACAAGAATGACGCGCCACTTTGGATAACCTACTTAGATTCGTTGCTAAAAATTACGTCCGCAAAATGAGTTTTTAACTTGGCTCTCAAGTTTGTTAATCTAAACGCCCAAAAGCAAGACTAATCAATCCTAAGGTCCAACCTCCATTCTCACATATACACGGCATCAACATGCTCAACAACTAACATGCTATGATCCAAACACAGGCAACCAAGCACACACACATCCTCATGAGGTGATGCACCCTCTTCCCACGGCTCGTAAGTATTCGAAACTAGAGCTTTGATACCAAGTTGTCACACCCCAAACTCTGGATCACGCGAAAAGCCTACGAACAACCACCATAACCGCCCCAACAGAAAGGATGAAAACCAAAAATCCCAAACAAGGCTAAACCTTTATAAAAGGGTACTACCGAGGGTTTAGTTGATTTAAAAGAGTATCCCCAAAAGACTACGGTCATGACACCACCAACCGAACCCTTTAAGACAAAATACACATTTTGGATAAAGAAATACCCTTTTAAAAGAAGTATAAGTTGTTCTAAAATCTCCCTTGAAGTACAAGAATTTAAATAAAACATTTGAAAACCCCTTTTTGTCAATCGTTAAACCCAGCAACAAAAAATGTAGTAAGAAACTACGAAAAACAACAACCAATCTAAGATTCTCTCAAAATCATAAAAGATGCATACATCCATAAGAACTACATACGCTTTACAATATGTTATATCCCAACATGAAACATATACAAAAAGGGTATAATAACCTAACAAAGACAAAACAGAAGCGTCTTGTCAATAGCAACCTCCGGGCACTTCAAGGTCAACCTACAAGACCACGTTCACCTAAAAATTGTTTTACAATAAAATCCCACAATGTGAGCCGAAGCCCAATAGAAACAGACTATAAAGCTGTAAAATAGGTTATGCAATCATAACCAAAAAGACTCAATCACAGGAGCTAAAAAGGTTTTTCATCCCAAAACCATAAGTTTTCTATCAGGCTAACACGAGCCTCAAAAAGGTTTCACTTCATAAAATTCCATGTTTTCATCCTTAAAACCATGCATATCAACATTACAGATATCATGCGATAGTTAAGGAAAAAAAGTAACAAAACAGTATTCTCCACTTGGGTCACATAGTCGAGAAAGATAAGATAAAATGATTCCTATGTACCGACTCTGTCAACTCAAGACAAAGGCAACAACTATAGATTCCTGCCCATTACCCTAGTCTTGAACCACTTAAGGCCTACTAGGTAATGAAAAGTTCTATATGAAGTTACAACAGCGCAGCCACACACGGGGGCAATCGGCTCTTTTCAGATTACAACTGAGGGAAGAAGCACTGAATTGCTCTTTACGGATTGCCACGACCAAGGGAAGAAGCACCCAATTGCTCTTTACGGATTGCCATGACCGAGGGAAGAAGCACCCAAACCAAACACTGCCACGGTACATCTACGAATCATTTAAAAACCAAGATATAGATCAACTACGAAAAATGGTAAAATAGTTTTACAGTTATACTTCAACATGTATAAAAAGATCCAAAGTCCATCAACATGGAGATCTACTAGCATGTAAAAACATACTCCCATGAAACGTTTAAAAGCTGTGACTCAACCCCAAAGGTTAGCTCCAAACCTCTAAAAATATGTTTTCAAACCACCCAATCCTCAATTTTCAAAACCACCTTTTAAAAACTATGAACATCCACAAGTCATATCATGCAATAAACCAAGAAAAATGCAAAACATGCTTTTACCCAAACAAACCAAGTTTAAACATAAAACATGGCATTTGACAAAAAATGGATGAAAAATGGTTAAGAAAGTTTGACATACTCTCACTATTTTGGTAATAACTTTTTGTACAAAAAGAATTTTATTGTGAGAGAGGTGTTATTGGAAAGAAGACTTTTGGAGCTTCATTTTGAGTTCAAGAACAACCCAATTTCGAGTCCAAATGAGGGAGATATGATCAAAATAAAATGGCTCTGCGCAACTAGTCCGCTTGAGCGGACATCGGGCGCTCGAGCGAGCTACCACCCGAGAAAAATCCAGATTTTCCTATTTTTGAGTTCCAAGCCCCCAAGACTCTCAAACACTCATATAATACTTCAAAACACACATAAACCTACTGATTCACATATTTTCAGCACCCACGGACATATGCGAACTCAAACCATCAAGAACCACCGAAAGAAATATTCCAAACCCGATTTAACAAAACATAAATCGCTTTTTTTATGCATTTTTAACAGGTGAAAAAGCTTATAATTGCACGTAGCACCCTTTAAAGACAATATAGTCTAGGATCCTATCTTATTGAGTCAAAATTTTGATGCCTCGATCCACGTGCAAAAATGAACTTCGTCAGAATAAAATTCTATCCGAATGAAAGCGTAGCCCACAACGAGGATACTAAAGTTCTACTATCTGATCGTCAAAAGTTAATCCCCGGGCCCCCAAGAAGTTAGAGAGAAGGCATAGCGTTTGGTTTGGAAAAAAGAAACTTGGCTTGTAAGTTATTAAAATATCTTTTGAAAATATCTGAAATGAGATATTTATAGGACACGAATTTTATTTTATTTTTAAATTCGCACCACAATGCTTGAGAACCCCGGGGACCAACCCCATATGTATCTTTAAACCCAAACATGCATAAAAACACGCATTTGTAAAATTTCGTGCCAGACTGTCACCGCTCGAGTGGACCCCTACCGACATGTATCTTTGCCACATCACCGCTCGAGCGCACAATCACCGCTCGAGCGGTCATCGCTGGGTGATAGCCAGAACATATCTTTCATACCCATCTGTATCTAAGCCCATATAGTCACCTGAAACATCACCCAGACCGAGCGTTAATTCCTACTCCATCAATACTTAAATCAATGCCAAAATAAAATAGGTCAGGGTCTCACATCTCATAATTCTTTTTACTTAATATAATTCCATCTTTTTTTATAATTTTTTTGTTACGTAGAACATATTACACCCTGTCCCACCAAACATTCCAGATAAAATCAAGTGGGTTATCAAGGCAGCATGGGTTCTAACTCTTTTATATTGTTAGCTCGATTCTTTATGAAATGCATGAATTATATCAAAGTAAGACCAAATGAATAATTATTAGAATACATGAGTGCTTTAAATAAAAAATTAGATCAACCTTTAGGCGTGGGTTATACTTATTGGATCTTAAACTTATAAAAGGACTTATGTCTTGATTCTTTTTCCATGAAAAAACTTACCAATGAATACTCGTTGTTTGCTTTTACAGTTCATATGGAAAAAGCAGGAGAACACACGATTCCTAAGCGGCCTTGCGGCGCATGGATTTATTATTAGTAAGATTTGTAAATTTATTTCCATGTTGGATAGGTCATTTTATTTGTTGTCGTATTAATGCCTCACTATTTACGGTTGTAGTCAAGACGACTGCACGAAGAGAAGACAATATTCATCCACCAACGTTCTCGGCCTTCAGGTATTGTCTTTGTTGCTTCTATGGTGATGCTCAAATTTATTAGTTTCGCGTGTTTAATGTACACTTATTGTTATATGATGGTTAATTTTCATAGTTTAAACGAGAAGTGGGAAAGTAGTGGAAGGTGCTTCCAAAAAGTGAGAAGTGAAAGTATGAGAATCTAGCAAAGGCTGCTTTGAAGTGGTATGAAGTAGAGAAAGCCAAGGTTCCTTCGATCAAGTCTCCGAAGGTAACTAAGAAATGAAGGTTTAGCATTGTTATATGTATTATACTCTTCAATAAGAAAGGTCCCATCTTCTACGTTCTCATTTCCTTTCTTTGCTATTTTTATAGGCAATGATTACGACACGGATCGCTTTAAATTCCGTGTACGTCACACTACAAGTCCTGCGACCCGCACAAGTCCAAGCATGTAAGGACATGGAGTTCAGCGGTCTACTCCACTTACATTGTATAAAGTTGCCAAGACAACTTTGTTAGTGCTTAATAGAGATGTTTAACCCATCCATGGTGACCTTGAACATCCATGGAAAGAAGATATTGGTTGCATCCTTGGATGTTCACAACATTCTTGGGTTGCCATGTGATGGGGAGCCCATACCTATCAAATCTATTCACATTGAGATACACGACCTGTGTATGTTGGTTGGGATCAATAAGGCCAGCTTAATCGCACTAAAATAGTTGAAAGCTGAGTTAAGCTCGATAAAGGCTGCTGATGACATGTTCTGTAGAAAGATGATGTTGTACCTCCTTGGGGCCATCTTATGCCCAACTTTTGACCTGGGAATGAATCGGAGATATCTACACGCCTTGGTAGATATCTTCGTGATTATTCGATATAATTGGAGTCACTTTATGTTGGACTTCCTAATAGAGGGGGTTCGCACGTTCAAAGATAAAGGACGACAGGGCCTCAAAGGTTGTCTTCTATTCCTCATGGTATGTCTTCCTTATCCTTTTTGCTCATCTTCTCTGTTCTCCTCCAGTTGTTCTCTATAAATTTTATCCCATGTTTAAGTAACCAACCTAACGGCTCCTAATTGCTATATGAATTGTATAGCTATTTTACTTTGAGAGCTGCACACCTGAGAGATAATTCTCCACCTCATGGAGGAATAGACCTACACCTTGTCTCCAATACTTGGGAAACAAGGAGATTTCATCCCGGATGAAATTATTGGCTAGCTTGGGATTTGAAGATAATGAGAAAGTAAGTTAGCTTAAATATTCTAGCTTAAATATTCTATTGACAATATCAAATACCCGTAAAATGACTCTACAGTAAGCAATATTCATGTTTTATTTACTAAACTCATTCAGTATTTTGTAACTGGTTGCAATGAAGGTTGAGTCGGGTGCTTTTAGTGTGAAGAGCATTGGGAAAGATGGAGGAAGAGTAGATGCGAATGTTAAAGAAAGTCAAACAAGAATTGAAGCGGAGGACATGTGGTTGGTAGCGCATGTGTCCAAGCTCGAGAAGGACTTCTACAAATTTGGCAATTACATGAGAGCCTCGATGGGTGTGTTGTCGACCTCATTACATGATGTACTCACCCAACTGAAGCAGGAATTGGTGGCTTCTCGTGCAACAAGACAGTATAGACGGGCCGCTGAGGACGTCATCCCCTCTCCCACACTCAAGCCCAATCCTAGCCTTCATGTATTTCACACTATTGAGCCGAGGAACGAAGACAATGAAATGAAGAATGGTGAAATTAAAGCAAAAGATACATTCACGCTCACCCCATGTCCTTATAGGTGATAGGGCCGACTTCCCCGATGAAAATCCTACGGCGTTCTCCTCGTACGACAATCCGTATTGGGTCGTCTATTGAGTCCTCTTCTGTATTGCCTACTTCCCAGCTTCCTACGACGCTGGCCACTAGACCCAGTGCATGTTAACTTTCCATACAAACAATACTTGTGCCGTGTGAGGGTCCTTAGATGCTTCAGGGTAATATTGGGTCCTTAGATACTTGTGCCGTATGAACGAAGCACAGGGGAAGATTAGACAAACAATCAACTGCTAAGGCAACAATTACAATCCTTCACTTTACTATAAATAATTCATACATATATAATGGGTAGATATTTATATACATTTTTTTACTATACGCATATAACTCCCCCCTTTCTTCAAGAAAACAGATGGTGATGGAGGTGAAGCAACCTACCACACAAAAACCAATAAACGAATTACCACTTTCGACCTTGGAGACTCACGTCGCACATACATCTTCGATATGATGTTGTCGGCAAGGTTATATCCCATATATGTTCAAAATATTTTTAGAAGTGGTTATGTTGTTTACTTTGGGCTCTGTAGGGAGGTGTTAATTGAAACCACCACCGACCACGTGAGACGACATGACTTGTTAACACTACGGCCAATGGAATGGTTGAGTGACGCAGTGAGTATCTAGATTCCTTGTTCAGTTATGTTCATCCTCACTCATTTGTCAACTACGATAACTTAATTGGAAAATGCTCAGATTGTAACTTGTGTCACCATCAATAAAACCACCCTCTAATGAGAGTATAATCCAGATGGACTATGGACAAATTGATTTTTGCCTACTTATGTATCGGTATGCATGTTCTATTCATAATTTTTATACGATGTTTCCATTTACGTTATTTGATTTATGCTGTATATAACCTTATTATTCTGGTTTGTGTTTGCATAGCAAATGATATTGAGTAGGAAAGCTTGGCTAAACTTAATTCTGGCATTGTATTTTGGCATGCATCGCTATACGGGCCGCCTAGTTGCATGTCAAAGGGTAAAATTTTGCATCATTAACCTTTATGACTTGCTTGTCAATGCATTCTCATTCTTATATATTTCATACAGATCTATATTTCTATCCACGACAATGGACAACACTGGTACATGGCCGTCATCTGCATGCGTCAGAAAGTTATCTACATTTTAGATTCATTCCCTTTCGCCATGTAGAATCTCGGCCGGGAGGAGTCGGTCAACACTTTGGTTAGTATACTCCCATATTTCCATGTCTAGTAGTCGCTACTATTTATGCCCAATGACGTTGGTCTGCTTTCGTCTACGTGTAGGTCCACTTCTTCGACTAGGTCTTACTTGAGTACATCTATAGTGGCGGGATAGCTGTGCCCACTATAAACAACTTTCTTATCCGTCGACCTGAATGGGAGAGAATGAGTTAGTTACATTCCAACTTCTATACTTCCTCATATAGTGTTGTCTTTTAATGCGGAAGACATATGCGATGTAGGTATGCCTGTAGCATGTATGTCGTAAAATATTATGACTATCAACAACTGGATGAGTTGGACATGCCAAAGGTACCCAAATTGTGTTGAAGTATTGAAATTATTTACTCAACATAAGTAATCAGATTTGTAACTTATTTTTTGATTTCCATCTTCGTATGTAGTTGACATTTTCTTTCGAGGTTGCACAGAAGAGGCTCACGGTGTACCTTGTGCTTCACACGCATAACAAGTATAAAGCAATTGTCCTAGAGAAAACATATAAAAAGATTCTCGGCCAAGCAAAGAGACGTGCATGATCGTAATAACATTCGTCATCCAACTTAGTAGTTGTAGTAATCGTGATTCACCAATGTTTGGGATTGTTTGTGCTTTGTACTTGTAAAGAATTTCTATTATACTTTTCAAAGAGAAACAATGTACTAATTGAGTGTGTAAGCGCTCCCATGGTGTTGTTGAGATGGACCATATGATTAGTTCTCAATATACGATTGGAGATTTCATCTAAGACATTGTAAGTAGGATTTATCTTATTATAATCATATGTTTATTTCAACGGTGCAAAAAATGGATAAAGGTATGCTGAATGAAGGGTCTGTGTTTGAGGATGCAATTATTGGTTGTGATCATTATTAGTGTTATGTTGACATTTCGTGTTTGTGGAATCTATGCCAGCCGATAATTATCGAGTAATTTCGGAGTATTATGTGGTATCACTGACATCTTACTTTTGACAAATAAAAAACATCGATACATATTAAGTGGGTCATCTTTCTCTCTTACCTATCCAACAAGGGTGGGCCACTATTGTGCTATTCAGAACATTTTTTGCTACATAATTAAATGGTGCTTCAAGACTACAGAATAATTACTCTATTAACCCAGGTAACAGAGCAATCTTTGCATGCAAGAAAAAGTATATGTAATGTAGTGTGTTTTTCAAATGTGATTGGGTGATGAAACTGGGCTAAATACATTTTTTATGTTAGTGTTTTGTGAGTAATTATATTCTACTTCCGAAACATTATGTAGCCTTATTTATGTAGTATTTTTACTAAATGATATAACAAAAAATACTTCAAAAGAAACAGGCCTTGACTCACCTTTGTTAGGTAAATGAGAGATAATAGTGACCTACTTAGTATGTATTGAACATTTCTATTTATCTAAAGTACCTTTATAATTTGATTTGTTTTTCCTAACAATAGGAGATGTAGCAATCTTTGTTGACTTGTTCAATATTACTTTAGCATGGCAAGTAAGGGTGTAAAGGAATAAAGCTAAGCTTTCAGGAGTTCGAATTTTTTTGGTCTTGCTCAAGGTCAGCTCGAACTTGAATAACATATCAATAATGTGTTTTAACTCTGCTCATTTCAAAATTAACATGTTCAACCTTGGCACGAGCTCAGCTCAAATGACCTAAAGGAGCTAGCTTGCGCTCATGCTCGATTTTATATTCAAACTTTTCTTAATAAAATTTATCTTACAACAAGACTAATCCCTACACAAAAGCTATAAATAGGATTTGAGGCCGAATAACCAAATGACCCAATAATAAATTTTTATATTATACAAGGAAATTACATTTAAACACAAAACTCTCAAATTAAAAAATGGTTTTCAGTTCATACGATGTTTAATTCTCCGGTCGATGAATTTTCAAAATAAGTACTATGATATTAGTCAATTACGTAAATATGGTTAAGATTGTTTTTCAAAATCTATTTCAAACATAAATTTAATAAAACACAATTAATTGCCTCATTTTTGTACAATAACAATATTTTATGTCAAATAATTTTATAAAAAATAATGTTTGGTTGAGGCTTATTGGGGGCCAAATCGAGTGCTATGTCGAGCGCCACTTGAAGGTGGTCTACGGAGTTGGCGCCTAACAAGGTCTGTTGGGCGCCACATCGAGCGCGGAGTCCAGCACCATCTCTAGGGTGTCACGGGAGTTGGCGCCTAACAAGACCTGTTGGGTACCACTTTGAGCGCCGTGTCCAACGCCATCTCTAGGGTGTCATGGGAGTTGGCGCCTAACAAGGCCTATTGGGCGCCACTTGGAGCGCCATGTCCAACGCCATCGTTGTGATTCACTGGAGTTGATGCCCAACATGCGTTGTTGGGCGCAAGGTTGGGCACCTATTAGCGGCTTCGATGCTTCAAAACGTGTTTGCTAAACTTACTTGTTACGAATCAAATGTGTTGTGTACAAAGTCAAATGCTGTCCAAATATAGATGAAAATATTTTGCGTGACAATTAAGATGAAACGCAAGTTTCATCACGCTATCTAATTTTGTTTGTATTGTGACCATGTTTGATGATATAGTTTTAATTGAACGCAACCGAACTACATACCTAATCAAATGGCTAAAATAAGTTGGGTTGTTTTGCATGCAACAAAATTAGCTTGTTTTCTTTATAGTATTCCTTGCTTTTTAAAGCAATTTGGAATATCAAATGGCTTCTTGAATTTCTTTATTCAAAAGACTGGTTGTGTTCCAATGATAATAAATTTTTATTTAAATAAATTCATAATTAATATAATTCAAAAAATTAGTTTATTCAAATTTATTTTATTAGAATATTTAACATTTCATGTATCATATTTAGAACTTTTTACCTTTTGATGTCAGGTTCATAATAAAAATATAATAAAACATTTGGTTTATAAAAATAAAAAATTATTAAGGCTCAAAGTTATTGAATTAAACTGTACTAAAATACTCCTACTACTTACACTCATCCCTCACTGTAACACTTTTATCACCTCCGACAATCACCACCAACCACCTCCAACCAATTAAACTCAAATGTGTTCTTTACATTCTACGTAGGGTATTTTGAAAAGCCCAGACTCTCTTATTATATATATATATATATTACTTGTGGAATTTCTATGTTTGAAAGGGCTTTTAGTTGTCAAGTTACATTTTGTCCCAAATTTAAATCCTTCCACCCCAATATTAATCAAACATGGGATTGCCTTGCCTATAAGTCCAATGAGAATGAATCCAGCCACTGGTTGTATAGTGCTACTTAGCCCAAACTCCCTTACCAGGAAGCAATCCCATTAAAAAGGATCCAAAAAATTTGGACTATTATGTGTTCACAACTATGAATAAAACCCGGCTTTTGGCAAGTGAATATGTTCTCCAATTAAAATATGATCAACCTCAATAACTAAAATGTAATCAATTAATTTATTTAATTCTGTGCACAATAACTTGCTGGAATAAAGAATGGTAATTAAAAATCGAAAAAGAAGTCAAATATAAATATAAGCATAAAAAGAAATTTACACCATAGCATCATAATACCAACATGAGATTAACCACTCTCGAGATAAATAAAAGAAAAAACTAAAAACCTCATTATCAATTGTTCCATGATCGATACTTGATCATATGTACAAGTACAAACTTAAGTATTTTAATATCCGTAGGACTTATAACTTCCAATATGTGCAGCTTAATAAAAATAAAATAAACAAATCTCAGTTATAGTATAAAAGATTTTCCTTTCATCTGAGCACATTAAAATAATCAAACTTCTATTTGGTTTAAAAATTGGTCAAATTAGAAGTATACGTCTGTAGTCCATCCACAACATAATCATTCAATCTCAATAAAATATAGAAATTATAACATTTCAATAAGATTCTTTGATGCAGTTTTCTTATCACTTTTGCAGACCATTCTAAATCTGACTCAAAATTTGGATTTTGAGATTGCTTTCCCACTGAGGCTCAGAGAAGTTGATGATGGGTTATATAGTTAGAAAGGTTGGGAAAAAGGGAAAAATAATAGGAAGAAAAGAGAGAAGGTGTTGTCCTTTCTTTGACCACTACTTTTGTAGTGGATATTGCCTTCAATATTCCGTATATCTCTAATCACCGCAAATCTAATACCCCAAACAAAGAGTGTGAGATCCTGACCTTTATTTTTTTTGGCAATTTTCGACGCGTGTTTATCATTTTCGTTGCAGCATGTTCATATGCATTTTTATCCATACTCGAGTTTAGTTATGCATGTGGGGTTGGTTCCTGGGGCCGTTAGGCATTGTGGTGCGAATTTAAAAAAAAAATTTCGTCGGGGCCTATAAATATCTAACTTTTAGATATTTATGGAAGATATTTTCAAAATATACTCTCTAAGTTTTCTTTTTCCAAATCCAAACGGTCTGCGTTCCCTCTAACTTCTCGAGGGCTCAGGACTCGATTTTCGACGATCAGACAACAGATCCTTAGTATCATCATGGTCGGCTACGCTTTCATTTGGATAGAATTTTATTTCGACGAAGTTTGGTTTTGCATTTGGATCGAGGCGTCATGTTTTTAACTCAACGATATAGGATCCTAGACTCTCATGTCTTATAAGGGTGCTATGAATAATCGTGTGTGTTTTTACGGTCTAAAAATGCATGAAAAATCAAATTTTGTTTCAATAAATCGGGTTCTGGTTTAAAGGTTTTATGTTGTTTTTGGTTGGGTGAATCGGGTTTTGAGACGTTTCTTTTAGTGGTTCTTGATAGTTTTGGGTTGGGTATATCCAAGGGTGTAAAAAGGAAGTTTGGAGGCTTCGATTTGGGTTTGAAAGTGGAAATTTGAAGTATTTGAAGTATAATTGTGAAGAGAATGTATTTTGGGGCTTGAAACTCAAAACAGGAAAAATCTCAATTTTTCTCGGGTGCCTGTGCGCTCGAGCGCCCGATGTCCGCTCGAGCGGAATGGCTACATAGGGCCATCTTCTTTTAATCATATCTCCCTCATTTGGATTCCGAATTGGATCGTTTTTATACTCAAATTGAAGCATCGAAAGTCTTCTTTCCAATAACACCACTCTAACAATAAAATTCTTTTTATAAAAAAAATTATAACCAAAAGAGTGAAGGTATGTCAAAGTTTTTTAATCATTTTTCATCCGTTTTTTGCCAAACGTCTTGGAAAAGATTAGTTTTCATCCTTATTGGACCTTTTTATCAAATTTATTAATCTTTGGGGTTTTGGTCTTAGACCTGGGGTTTGGGTCGTGACATGAGTGGTGGGGTTCTATTAACTGGCTCTCCTCTAGTGGCTTTTCGGTCGATTAAATTATGGGGGGTTTGTCGACTGGATTCATGAAGAGGATGTGGGTCGTTTCTTGTTGTGGTTGGTTGTGGTGGGGCCGTGGTGGTGTGTTTCTTTGTGGTTGTCCACACGAGTGACATAGGTTTGTTAATCGTGGTGTTTATGCATAGTTGGGTGCGGGACATGTTTAGGCCCACGGTTCTTTTCCTAAAAAGTGGGTTTTGGGAAAAGATGGGATTTTGGTGAGAGCTATTTTGTGAGAAGTTTGGAGTTGACCTTTGGGTAGGTCTTATTCTGTGAGTTGTTGGTTGTGTTTAGTGTGTGGCATGTGATGCCGTAACGAGTTGTGTGGTGAAATTATGTGGAACGTAGTGGTTATACGTGCTTTTGTGCTTATAAAACTCTAATTTTATTCATGCAGTTGTAGGATGGATATGTGGTCAAATGTGGTCTTGGTGCATTTAAAGCTCTGGTTTTATATATACATGTGTTGCTCTGGTGAAAAGTCTGGTTTTAAAGTTATATATTGAGGGTGTACATGGTCCTACGATCTTACCTCGTGAAGATGTATGATGAGGGTGTATGTGGTCCTACGGTTATGCACTGTGAATATGTATGATGATGGCGTATGTTGTCCTACGGTGTTACCCCGTGAAGATATATGTTAACTCTGCATGTGTTGCTTTATGTGAATGGCATGTGTTGTGTATGAATCATCATATATGTGATAGAACTGTTATATGTGGGGCTCGTAGGAGTCTATTCTTGCTGGTAAAGCATTGTAGTGTATATATATATATATATATATATATCAAATTATTTTCTAATCTCGGATGAATCATGATACAAAACTATTTCTAACCTATTTTCCTTAAAACTCTTGAGAGTCATTACATAAAATCACTTTCCAAATGTTTTCTTCTGAGACTCGTATGATTTCAGATATAAAACTGTTTTCAAAATCGTTTTTATGGCTCGTGTGAGTAAAAAATTGTACATCATTTTTTGAGTATGTTTTGCTTTTATTTCATGTTTGTCTAGTTTCTGTTGAGCTTTGGTTTACGGTATGGGATTTAAAATATTTTTCAGGTACTAGTTACGCAGGTTGATTTGGGGGTGCCGGAGAAGCGAAAGATCTGTAGTCTTCCTTTTTGCTCTTTTTGTTCATGTATGCTTATAACATGTGTTTTCGGTATTAGAATCGTGCAATATAAGCCTTTTTGACAAATATAGTTAATGCATGTATGTTTTATTCTAAGAATGAACATCGAGTTGGGTGTTTTACATGGTTGTTTATGGTGTTTCACGTGACCCAGAATTTGAGACATGATATAATAGTATTAGAGCTTTGGGTTCGAATACCTAAGAGCCGTGGGAAGAGGGTGTATCACCGTGTGAGGTTGATTGCATGTGCTTAACTGCTCGTGTTTAGATGTTTTGATAGTACGAGCATGCTAGTGTGTGCATGTTGTGTATATGTGAGCATGGGGCTTAAACCTTAGGATTGATTAGTCTTGCATTTGGGCATTTGGATCAACAAACTTGGGAGTCAAGTTATAAATGCGTTTAACTGATGTGATTTCTAGTAGGGAATCTAAGTAGGTTATCCAAATTGACGTATCACTCTTGTCAGTTTTCCTCGGTATATGGGGTTTGTTAAGCATGAACCTATGTGGCTACGTTTTAGTATGCTTATGTGGTTAGTGTTTATGTTCATGCGATGTGCTGCATCTTATATTTTGTCTTTCCTTTCATATAGACGTGATGTCTGCGCAGAGAGGGCGAGGCCGTGTTCGAGGCTGTGGCTGTGGGTTTGGAGTTGGTGGCAAACTCCGTGGGTGGTGTGCTGTATTGAGAAAGCAGTTGGTGAGGATGTGAGGTTGGGACGAGTTGTGAGATCCTAACCCATTTTCTTTTTTTGGCATTTTTTGATGCGTGTTTATCGTTTCTGTTGCAGCATGTTCATATTCACTTTTATACATGTTCGGGTTTAGATATGCATGTGAAGTTGGTTCATGCGGCCGTTGGATATTGTAGTGTGAATTTCAAAAATAAAAATAAAAATTTCTACAGGGCCTATAAATATATAACTTTTAGATATTTATAGAAGATATTTTCAAAACTTACTCTCTAAGTTTTTTTTTTCCAAATCCAAATGCTATGCCTTCACTCTAACTTCTCGGGGGCCCAGAACTCGATTGTCGACGATCAGACATAAGATTCTTAGTATCCTCGTGATGGGCTACACTTTTATCCAGATAGAATTTTATTTCGATGAAGTTCAGTTTTGCACGTGGATTAAGGCATCGAGTTTTTAACTCAACGAGGTAGGATCCTAAACCCTCATATCTTATAAGGGTACTACGAGTAATCTTATGTGTTTTTACCGTCTAAAAATGTATAAAAATCGATTTCTATTTCGATAAATTGGGTTTTGGTTTAAAAGGCGTTTTATGTTGTTTTCGGTTGGGTGAATCGGGTTTTGAGACGTTTCTTTCTGTGGTTCTTGATGGTTTTGGGTTGGGTATGTCTGAGGGTGTAAATAGGGAGTTTAGATTTAAAAGTGGAAATTTAAAGTACAATTGCGAAGAGAATGTATTTTGGGGCTTGGAACTCAAAACAGGAAAAATCTAGGTTTTTCTCGGGTGCCTGCACGCTTGAGCGCCCGATGTCCGCTCAAGCGGACTAGCTGCGCAGGGCCATCTTCCTTTGATCGTATCTCCCTCATTCGAACTCCGAATTGGGTCATTTTTGTATTCAAATAGAAACCCCAGAAGTCTTCTTTTCAATGACACCACTCCCACAATAAAATGCATTTTGTAGAAAAAGTTATGATCAAAAGAGTAAGGGTATGTCAAATTTTCTTAACCCTTTTTCATTTGTTTTTGGCTAAATGTCTTGGAAAAGATTAGCCTTCATCCTTATTAGACCTTTTTATCAAATTTCTTGATCTTTGGGGTTGAGTTCTTGGACCCAGAGTTTGGGTCATGACGTGAGTGATGAGGTTCCATTGACTGGCTCTCCTCTAGTGGTTTTTTGGTCGATTGAATTGTGGGGTTCTGTCGATTGGATTCATAAAGAGGGGTGTGGGCTGTTTTTTGTTGTGGTTGGTCATTGTGGGCCTGTGGTGGTGTGTTTCTTTGTGGTCATCCTCCGGGGTGATGTAGGTTTGTTAATTGTGGTGTTTGTGCATAATTGGGTGCGGGGCATGTTTGGGCCTGCAGTTCATTTCCTAAAAGTGAAATTTTGGAAAAAGATGGGGTTTTAGTGAGAACCATTTTGTGGGACATTTGGAGTTGACCTTTGGGTAGGTCTTGTTCTGTGAGTTGTTGGTTATGTTAGGTGTGTGTAGGAGGCAAAACTTTCAAGATCATTATTTTTGAAAAATGATTATCGATAAAAAATTAACTGGACGGGCAAACGCCGAAATGGGCTCCAGATAACACTTTAGACGATGAACGATCAAAATAAAATCCGTGCAACCAAAGTTAATTTGGAAGAATACCTCTTATAGATCTAATCTTCAACTACGATTTGATTCCGAGTTGAAGCTCCAGTCAGATCTTCTACTGTATTTTCTTATGCGATCCTCGAACGTAATGTGGGTTACGATCCTCCGAGAACTCGTACTGCCAGAACCCCGATATATTTAAGTCTTGAAAGATAAAAATAATATCAAAATAATATATGAGATGTCTGAACTATCAATTCTATCAATCTCAAACTGGTTCAGCCTACCCGCATATATATAGGGCTACAGCAGGGACTATAGGGCTATAGTAGGGACCTGAGTAGTAATTATGAGTTAGACTTTCAGTGGAATACAAACACCTACCAACGGTTTCTGTAATTAAAAAAAGACGCACAGCGGTATCTACAATTATGAAAAACCAGCAGCGATTTCTGTAATTTTCATAAAATACTAAATTATAGTTCACACCACTAAAGAACTATAATTGTACTCTGACCCATAATTTTAAGACTTTCTTGGATTGAGGTCCTGTTATTAAATGCTTACCATTTTTTTTCACGTTAAGATTCCCGATATCCGCCAATTAAATTTAATTACTGACAATTTAATTTAATCGTCATCTTGATATTCCTTAAGTCCTTTTTCCTAACTTATTTGACCGCCGAATAATCAAATTCATCTGCAGGGTTTGACCCGGTCAAAACTTATAATCATCCTTAAAGGGGTATCGTCAATCCCGATCAATCGGAACGTGAATTCCGTCAATAATTAATATTTTTCATATAAATAATACCGCTATCCAACTCACTAGGAATATAGACCCATATAAGATCGCACTCTCTAATGAATCAAAATTATGAATATTAAATATATGCAAATTAATAATTATTTCAGGATTAAGAGGATAAGCACTATTCATAATAACCTTGGGTGTGAATTAATTCATATAGTCAGTAGTCAATACTAAATTAATTACTTCAAATATCCCGTTCAATACACACAAAGTATACTGGCACAGAGAGTCGGAACAATAGAGAACGTTATTATCTGTTCCCCGTAACCAAGATTGACCTAATAAAACTCTGTACCACAGTCGTACCGATGGGATGTCAATTTTCATCTAAACTGTGAACATAAAACTTATATTCTGCAAGAACCTAAAATCTGGTCTTCTGTGTGTAAG
>JAOTRH010488032.1:0-24570 GCA_034768845.1 Heliamphora exappendiculata
AAGGTTTTTCAGTATACATTCCTAACACCCATAGCAGCCATGAGCCTCTCTCGGGTGAAGACCATATAGTTACAATCCTCACCCTTGATTAGGTAGCAGCATCAATGCCCATCATGGCGTGGGAAATCTTAGCCGTGTAGAGGGTGTTGGTCTGACGCATCCTGACTAGAGTCATCCTTGAGATACTAAAGTGATCATACCCCAAAGACTGCTAAACCACCTACTTGCCAAGGTACCACTCTCTAGGGAATGGCTCCTCAAGCAAGACGCAGGTCTGGGTAATCTCATGGGTCCACATCAAATCGGCACCAGTTCACTCCTCCATGCCAACCCAGATGTCCCTGTGGACTTAAAGATCAAGGAAACATGTCAACAAGCAGTGTATGTACATCGTATAAAGGAGAGAATGAACAGAAGCAACAATGATGTACCCGATCGGGAGTGAAAGTATCTAAAAAGTGGCGATCGTCATTAATATTCTTCCCATCAGGCTTCGAACGCCGATAGCGTCTGGCCCATCGGAATGCTTGGGGAATCACAAGTGGGTCATCACAAGAGTTCACCGGCTGGCGCATGCCCAAGAACTCATAAACCCAGAACTGTAGAAAGCAGAGAAAAGAGACTTACCTCCCAAATGCACCAGTACCTGCCCATGCTCAGATCAGTGGTCTTGGTGGCGACGCTCATATACCCAAATAGAGTAGCAAATGCAGCCCCTCCCCAATCATATATACTGATCTGGTACACCACCATCATAGCAGTGAGGTAGTGGAGGTGCACCCTATTCTCTAAGTTCGGGAATAAGGATATCTCAAACATGTAGAGAAGGAATGCATGCGCCTCTCACTCAAAGTGGTGGACCTCGGTGCAGATAAAGTCACAGAATGTGGTCTTCAGCCACGTGTACTGGATGCTCTCCTTGTCAATAGACAGGGGAACGTGACCGAGAAAGTACATGAGAGCCATAGGAGTCCGACAGATATCAGGGTCGTAGGGGATCGGGTCGCTACCCCCCCGATTGTAGGGTTGGTATATTCAAAACCATGTTTTAGTATTTAATTTTATTTTAATAAAATTAATTTTTTATTTTATAAAAATCTTAATAAGCAATGTATGTGTATCATTTCTTTAATATTATGCATAGATATCGTTTATTATGTACAGTATTTAATTTGGTGTGTAGAGTATGGCTTATACACAGAATATCAGATTTTAGGTTCTTATAGAATATAAGTCTTATATTCACGGTTTAGATAAAAATGGACATACTATCAGTACAACTATAGCACAGAGTTTTAGTAGGCCTGTCTTGGTTACAAGGACAGATAATAACATCATCTATTATTCCAACTCTCTATACTAGTGCACTTGGTGTGTATTGAACGGGACACATTGAGGTAATTAATTTTATGCTGACTATATAAATTAATTCACACCCCAAGATTATTTTAAACAGTGCTTATGTTCTTAATCCTAAAATAATTATTGATTTGCATATATTTAACATTTGTTGTTTTGACTCATTAGAGGGTGCGATCTTATATAGGTTTATATTTTTGGTGAGTTGAATAGCGGTATTATTTACATGGTAAATATTAATTATTGACAAAATCCACGTCTCGAATGGTCGGGATTGGCGATACCTCTTTAAGGAAGCTTATAAGTTTTGACCAGGCTAAACCCTACAAGTGAATTTGATTATCTAGCAATCAAATAAGTTAAGCGGACGAGCTTAAGGAATTACAAGATGCCGATTAAATAAAATTATCAATAATTAAATTTAATTAGCGAGAATCGAAAATCTTAACGTGGGGAGAAATGTTAAACATTTCTTAAGAGAAGCTCAATACAAGATGGTCTTGAGATTGTGGGTCAGAGTGAAATTATAGTTCTTTAGTGGTGTGAACTGTAATTTCGCATTTTATGAAAATTGTAGAAATCACTGCTAGTTTTTCTTAATTGCAGATACCGCTATGAGATTTGCTTAATTACAAAAACTGCTGATACGTGTCAGTGTTTCACTAGAAGTCTTACTCATAATTACTCTAATATTTAAGCCATCAAAATCAGAATGCTAGTAATGAACCCGTGGTGCCCAATATTATCCATAAATAAAAAAATATTTCTTTTGAGACACCGGGAACATACTTAGGGTGCTCAGAGGGAATATATCCCAAAATAATTACAAAAATAGCTACCAGAGATGCCCTAGACTAGGAGTCGAGAAAAAGAACAATTTCAATATATCCCAACCCACAACGGTAGATACGAAAATGACTCCAATATGCGTCTCATGTATAACAATATATAGTATAGTATAGGTCATGGTACAACTCATCAAAGCATGAAGTACAAGTATAGGAAGCACAAGCTGTAATTCATAAAGCATGGATTCAACTTAGTGACATAGATTCTAATCATCAAATTATCAATTTCAAACATTAATCATCCAACATAATTTTGTTAAAGCCTATAGTTTACGTCCCACAACATAAACATGCTATTATACAATTAATAAATTTTAGGTAAATGTTCAAGTGTCAATTTAAAGAGCTTAACAGTGTTTTGGGGTACCTAGACATGGAGTTAAGTTTTGATTTTGAACACCAATTAGATAGAAATATTTTCTACAACTTTTCTATTTAACACTAAGGTCACATCCTAGGATAAATGGGTCATTTATTTCATTTAAAAGAAAACAATTCTGCACTTTGCAGAGAAAAGTACAAAATTTAGGCCTCAGTTGGTCCTAGTTTCGGGGCATCCAATCAAGAACTATGGATCTAATTTTTGGATATGTTCTAGTTTAAGGTGTTTCCTACACGTTTCATGTTTAGTACTGAGGCAAGTTGTTTGGAACAAGATAATGATTTTAGCCATTTTACAAAATGGGTTCAGTCAGTTATAAAAGGTTCAGCAGAACCTAATTTCAATAGAGAATGCTTAAACCCTTTGGAGGACCATCCGAGGGTATTTAGGTCTGATTTTTGGTCAGTACGTATTTTAATATGTTATCTACATTTTTAATGAGAATCACTTTTGGATTTGGTGACTAAACACATCGGTTTTTAGTCATGCAAAAACATGTGATAGAGAGCTCTGTCAGTCATAAATTTCCAATGGTAGTTTTGAGGAGGATTTTTACCTATCATACCTCCCTATTTTAGGGTTCTTTTTCATGGATAAAAAGATAAACATGTTATCTACAAGTTTCATGTTTTAACCTAAGCTCGGTTCTCATTCTAACTTAGGATTTTTAGGTCTTCAATTCAGGGTGGTCAGAATCTAACACTCTTTAGTAAAAATGGTATATCATGAGTTCTACGCAATTAAATCACTTCAAACCAATTTTGTATGAACGATAACTTCAAAACCTAGGTCTAAACACAAAAATTACATTTAGATCATTTTTCTACAATTAGCTGTGATAAATCCAAATTCAGGGTAGAAAGTTAAAATATCCAGAAAATTAAGCCTTTTAGGGTTTTGATGTCCTAGCTCATGACATGTTAAGATTTAGCTCCTTTTCTTTGCATGCATGCACTTTATTCTCATATATCAATGTTCCAGAACATGTACAAGTCATTAAACTCAAAAATAACCATATGCAACCATATTCAACAATCATCTAAACATAAACAACCCCTATTTGACCCTACAACGCCTTTTTGATAATTTTTTAGATTCTTATTTTAAGAGGTGTTTATAGAGATTGATTGAGGAATATTTTGTAAGAGAATGACAGAGGATTTATAGGAGTTTACTTACTTGTTTGGTTGCTCTAAAGGTTGAAGGATGTATAGACTCTGCTTTAGAGTATTCCTCCTTGCTCCTTCCTTCTTCTTTTCTCCTTCTCTCTCAAACTTGCATAATCTCTCAAGAGGACTCAAGAACACACACAACCCTCTCTCTCACTTCTCATAGCACGAAATATAGAGGAGGAATGGGGTAGTGTTTGCCTTACATTTATAGAATATTTGATAGTATATCTCATAATTAAGCCGTGTAAGTATTATTTTGAATTTTTTAAATTTTGATTGGTTGCATGGGAGGTGGGAGGCTTTTTAGACTTGCAAATTCAGACTTTGGACAATATAAATTTCGGCCTTGACAGGTTTGGGGCAGCCAAAAAGCTATTTTGCATTAATTTGGGGTTTAAGCTAAGTTTTAATGCCCAATTATGCAAGAAAATGCCTAAAATATTAATTTTGTGTATCTTTTTACTGTCTTTACCTATTAAAACCTATTATTTTTGTGTGTTTGTGATTAATTTATAATTCTTATGAATTATCATAATTTTTATAGCAATTGATTAAATAGGTGTAAACTTTTAAGTCAAATTAAGCTAGTTTGACAAGAATTGACTTTTTAACTTATTTATTTGTGTAGGAACTTTAAATAATGATTTGTTTACTTTTGTTGACCTATATTATTATATTTTTATATATATATTACTTGTTTAGAAAGTCTTGAATTATAATAATGCTTAATTTGTACAACTTTTTCTCATTTGTGGACTACAAAGGCAAAAAGTGACTTTTTATGCACAAATTCCAAGGTGGCCAGCCATTTAAGTGTATTTTTGTCATTTTTATTGTTATTTTATATTTTGTTACTTAATTGTATCTAAATATCTAATTTAGGATGTCTATGTGTCAAAATTTGAATTTTTAAGACTTGTTACTGTATGAGGGGCAAAATGGTCATTTTACCATAATTATGAGAATTTTGTATTTTTAACTTTATATTTCATGTTATTACTTAATTTAGGATGTCATGAGACTTCTTTGAGTATTTAGGCTTTGCTTTTGGATAGTTGGTCTTTTTAGGATTTTCCTGATCGAATTAGTGTTTCGGGTTAAGTTAGGATTTTTGATCTTTCAGTGACCTTAAGATCTTGTTGGCTTACCGTCGATAATACTAGCGTTTGGGCTGAATTGCTACACGGGTAATTACAAATCGGGTTGTTACAATTATGGTATAAACCGAGTCGTTACAGTAATTTTTCTCGTAAGGTTTTAACTGTTTGGTTGCATAGGCGATAACTTTTCTGTGCTGCATCAAAACGCAACCTAAGCTTTGGTGTGACATGTTGCTATAAACAACAAAGCCCTCGTTGCCTGACAGATGGGTAAGCACAGATGCTAACACCAGTTTGGACTTCAACTCTTGAAAACATTGTTCGCATTAGTCAGACCACTCAAACTTCACATTCTTTTGAGTCAACCGAGTCAAAGGTTTCCAATTAGGGGAAAATCCCAGATAAAATGCCGGTAATAACCTACTAACCCCATAAAGCTCCATAACTCTGTCACGCTAGTTGGCCTCTTCCAATTGACTACCGCTTCCACCTTTGTTGGGTCCACTTGAATTACCTCTCAGGATATAACATACCCAAAACACCACCAAATACAACCAAAACTCACACTTACCCAATTTTACGTATAACTTGTGCTTCCTCAAGGTTTGCAAAGTAATCTTCAAATGTTTCTTGTGTTCCTCCTCACTTCGAGAATATATCAAAATGGCGTCTATGAATACAATTACGAATTGGTCTAGAAAGTTTCTAAACACCCGATTTATTAAGTGCATAAACACAGCAGGCGCATTCGTCCCGAATGCACATCACCACAAATTCATAATGCTTAACGAGTCCTAAAGGCAGTCTTGGGTATATTCGACTCCCGTACTTTCAATTGATGGTACCCTAACCTCAAGTCTATTTTTTAGAACACTCTGGCTCCTTTCAACTGGTCGAAAGGAGTAAGAGTGTTCTCAAGTCTATTTTTGAGAACACTCTGGCTCCTTTCAACTGGTCGAACAGGTCATTTATCCTAGGAAAAGGATACTTGTTCTTGTTGGTCACTCTATTCAATTGCCGATAGTTGATACACATCCTTAGCGTTCCATCCTTCTTTGTCATGAACAATACAGGTGCTCCCCACGATGAGACACTAGGTTTGATGAATCCTTTGTCTAATAATTTTTGTAATTGCTCCTTCAACTCTAATAATTTAGTAGACAGCATTCTATAGGGAGGAATAGATATAGGCGCGATGCCCGGGTAGAGGTCAATCATAAACTCCACTTCTCGGTCTAGGGGAATCCTGGTAAATCCTCCGGAAGAATGTTTGGAAACTCACAAATAGCTGGAACCTCTGAAAGCTTATTCTCTTCTAGCTCGGTGTCCACTACATGTGCCAAAAACCCCTGGTAACCATTTTTCAGCATCTTCAAAGCCTTATTGGCCGACACGATACAAATAGGTGTTCCACCCTTGTCCCCTTGAAAACGAATTCCCCCTCCTCGGGTATCCTAAAGATTAATCTTTTCCTATAACAATCTAGCGATGTATGATAGGACAACAACTAGTTCATCTCGAGAATCAAGTCGAATTTAGACATATTCAAAGGCATCAAATCTACTAACATCTCCTTATCTCCTATCTTCAACACAAAATTTTTATACACATTTTTAATTACTACTTCTTCTCCTATAGGTGTAGCTATGGTTATCATGCAGTCAAGTGGTTCCATCCTTACGGCATCTACTTATGTTATTAAAAAGGGTGAAACAAACGAGTGTGTTGATCTAGGGTTAATCAGAATATAAGCATCCCTATCAAAAGTAGTAAGTGTAACTGTCTCCACGTCGGGTGTTGCCTGAGCATCTTGGCATGTGAAAGCAAAAACTCGTGCTGGGATCCTTCGAGCCTCCATCATTCTTTTTCCCTTGTCTTGAACACTTCCAGCTAGCACATCCACTCTTCTGCTTCCTATAGATGATTGTGCGAGTAGCTGAGAATGTCTGCACTGAGTAGCGATGTGCCCCGATTCACCATAATGATAGAAAATAATCCCCTGGTTGATCCTTGTATAATCCTTCTTAAAGTTGTCAAGGGCTCCACATTTGAATCAACCATTCATTTTTGCCCCTTTTGCTTGTTCAAACGTTTTCTTCTTAGCTCGATCCCCTCTAAGTTTGGAATTCCTCGCAGTTGACTGATAACTCTAGGTTCGAGAAGTCGGTGGCCTTGGGGCAGCACTCCTAGGATCCTGCCCCCTACCTTGCTCGTCGTGAGATTCCCGAACTTGCTCTTCTTAAAGTCTTCTCATCTTCATTCTCTCTCTTTCACATCTTTCTCAATCATCTTTGTCTTATTCACCAGACTTACATAGCTATTCATCTCGAGAACTGTCATCCTCGTTTTGATCAAAAAACTCAGCCCCTTTTTAAATATCATACATCTTGTCTCCTCATCAGTTATAAGCTGGGTGGCATATCGTGACAACTCTGTAAACTTCATCTCGTATTTTGCTATAGTCATCCTACCTTGTTTCAGATCAATGAATTCCTACTCCTTCTCGTATTTGTTGGTTATCATCTTATACTATTCATCGAACGCCCTCAAAAATAATCCCAAGTAATCATCTAGGGCACGGGAGGTTTAACCCATTACATTGGCATTTTCAGTAATCACTCTGTGGATTCCCACCAGTAGTAAGCTTCCCTTTTAAACATAAAAGCTATGAGGTCAATTCTATCATCTGCATCTACCCCTTGCCTATACAGAATATGCATGGCATCCTTTAACTAGTTTTCTGCTTCTATGGGGCTAAGGGTTCCTATGAACTCCTTTGCACCCAGATCGTTGAACTACTTTATTAAGGAGTTACTGCTCCTCTCAACTTACATTACGATCCACCTCACGTTATATTCTATTATCCTTGCAATCACTGACAATATCCTAACGGTTGGGTCAAGTTCCACCGATCCCATTTGTGGATATTTTTCTTATTGCGCCTCATTAATACTAATTCAGGTTGAATGACACTCCATTTGAGTTTTTCATGCTTCTCCCTATTATAAGAAAACTACAAATTAGGACTCGACAAAGGAGTCCAAACTTATAGACATAAAGATAAGAACAAATTATGTAACGGAAGGTTTAATCACACAAGGGCCATCTCCCTTAATCTGGTAAGACTTTTAATCAGCACCCTATGCCTGCAGAACGCATTTCTCAAATGGACCTCAAAGCGAGTCAGCCAGACGCTCAAAAGCAACGGTATGACAACCCCAGGCCTAAACCATTCTACCTGACAAATCGTGAGACGACACACTTAACCTATGGTCCACCATAGACCACATGCTAACGAGTCTATAGAACCTATAACCTAGAGCTCTGATATAAAAATGTGGCACCCCACTCCCAACACGGTGCTCGACCGGTGCAGAGGGTTATGATCCCGCTGCAAGCCCGACGTCCTTAGGAAAAAACAAGGCTTAAAACAATACTAAAAGACCAAATAGAGTACTTCCAAAACAAAAATAAGCCTTCATAAGAGAGATAAACATAAGTATCTAGGGATACACCATCCCAAGGGCATACATTGCTTCTAATACAACAAAACCTTAGTTCCCATTATAAGATTTTTTACTGGGTACAAAAACTAAACAAAAGACAACTGGACTAAAACATCATCTGACATCAACTTCGAAGACTACTCGATCATGCCTATAGTGGACAAACTCCTAGCCATTCCTATTATCTACAACCATAGAGTTTATAGCAGAATACACCTACCATTATCATGAACAAAAAGGTAGTACTATAGTAAAGATAACTGAAAACACTTTTTGGAAACAACCCAACATACTTTTCATAAAAACATAGAAACTGATGTATTTGCTTGAATAAAAATATCACAAACTTTATAGAACTTTTCACATTATGGCAAAAATATATCCCTGGCTCTACCGCCACAATTTAATGAATAAACGCATTCCCAAAACTAAACTCAAACCCCAATAGTGTCTAAGTAGTCGTCAACCTCACGATTGAGAGTTCTGACGATACCGTAACCTCAATTCACAATGCACGAATAGCAACGTGATGGAATGAAGGCCACTCTCCACCAAGCACGAGTGATATGTGCTAAAACCTGGGACTTAGCCCAAAAACCTTTAAGGCAAATAACCCATGCTTAACGAGAAACCTCGCCTATAAGAACAAATGAAAAACCCAGAGTTAGGTAACCTCCCTCATAATAGGATACAAATGGCCGAAAACTCTTATAACTTGGCACTTTGGAACAACCACACAACATTGATAGTATTTTTATAAGAACATCATACTTTTTTAAAAGGTCATGGATAGCACATTTGAAGTAAAAATATCATGGCATTGGAAACAATAGTTCATGCTTTCAAAACTTGTCACAATTCAAACCACGAGCATCAAAGCATTTAAAAGCATCATTCACATAGATTCATGTTTAAGATAATGGCTAAGCACTATCACCTTATCTTATACGTGTACGAACCGAGTCTTTGCCAACAAGCTAAGCTTTCCCATCGAGTAACAAAACCTCTGTGCCTAGCAAGCAAACACGACTTAATCGTCAACATAGAGTTCTACTCTCTTAGTACATGAAGTGCTAAAATGATTCGGACCATTGAATGCTTTCTTTGGTTTTAGGTACCATGGTTACTTCCTTTTTAGGTCTAAGAGGTACTACGCACTCGCTCAAGCCTTAACTTGTTTAAGTATTTAACTTAACCATTTATTAATCACTTCTAACCATTAATGTTTAAAGTACAACATCATTTTGAGGTACCTTAACTTGGAATTCGGTCCTGGTTTTTGGTCATCATTTAGATAAAAATATTCTTTACAACTTTTATAATTAACATTAAGGCTAAATTCTAAGGAAAAAAGATGAATAAATTTATATAAGTGAAAATGGTTCAGCATTTTACTCAGTAAAGTACTGAAAAAGGGTCTCAGTTGGTCTCAGTTTTGGGGTATCAAATCAAGTTAAAACAAGCCTATTTTTGGATATGTTCTAATTTAATATGTCCCCTACAAGTCTCATGAATAGCGTTAAGGGTAATTATCTGAAATAAATTAGAGATATAAGCTATTTTGTAAAATAGGTTCAGTCAACAACAAAACACACAACAAAATTTGTTTACAACAGAGAGTTTAAAAATAGTTTGAGGGAACACCCCGGGATATCTAGGTCTAATTTTGAGATAGTACTTAGTTCAACATGTTACCTACTTTTTTCATGAAAGTCACTTTTGAATTAGATCGCTAAAAATATGGGCTTATGGTCATACAAAAATATGTGATAGAGGGCTCTGCTACTCACATCCACAATAGTAACTTTAAGATGTGTTTTGACATATCAAACCTCAATATTTTGGGCTCATTTTTGGTGGAAAGCAATCTATACATGTTATCTACAACTACCATGTTTTGACCGAAGCTCAGATCTCGTTCTAATCTTAGGTTATTAGGTCTGCAAAATTGAGTGGTTAGAAACTGACAAACAATAGCAAAAATATTATATCTCAGGTTCTACTCATTCAAATTAGTCCAAACAAAATTTTGTATGAAAGTTAGCATCAAAACCTAGGTTTGAATATAAAGAACACACTTAGATCATTTTTTTATATTTAGTTATGATATTTCAAAATTTGGGATAGAGAGTAAAAAATGTTCAAAAATCAGGCCTACATGAATTGTAGCCTCCTAGCTATTTGTGTATCAAGTTTTGACCCATTTTATTTGCATGCAAGTGTTGTACTCTAATATATCAAAATAAAAAATTCTATAGAAGTCATGAAACCCATGGAAAAACTCATACCAATTCAAAAACTCAACACTCTTACCAAACAGTCCCAAAAATCTCACCATGATGCCTTTATTATTGAGTTTTGATTCTTAATCTTAGATTTGTGTGAGAATGATGGGAGAGATGTTTGACTTATGTGAAATTAGAAGTATTAGAGTCTCTCTTATCTTTTTTGTGGTTATTCATTGGTGATGAAAGCCTTAGACTTAGCTTTAATGCACCATGCTTCCTCCTTCTCTCTTTCTTCTTCCTTTCTTTTGTCTTCTTTTCTTCTCTCTCTCTCTCTCTCTCCTCTCTATGGATGATGTAACATCCCGAACCCCAGGAACCCATAAACTCAACCCAATTTCCTTTAACAACCATAATAAAAACATTTTCTTCTAACAAAGTACGTATGCGTCACAAAGGCCAAACAAGATTCTTTAATTTCAAGAGATCCTTTACAATACATATATTATTACAATCATCCATTTTCACTTTCTACATAATCATGATGTAGTGTAAATACAAAGAAAACTAGATCTTCCCTCTGCCCTTTCATCCACATGCATTCTTTGCCCTGATATTGTCCCGAAACCTTAAAACTAGAAATGATTTTGGATATATATACATGAGCCAAAGCTCGTAGGATAAAGACTAATCAAGTATTATGCATGATTTGTGAGGTGTAATGGGTATGTAAATATGAATGAATGGTTAGAATATCTCTTTATTTATATTTATGTATATCTCGACGTGCCGGGAGGATGGGGTGTCACAACACAGTTGGGTGTTGGGTGTTGAGTTTGGATATGAGAAAGTGGATTCAATAAATTGTGGCGGGTGAGCCCAAGTTTCATTTTACCAAATTGATGAGATTCTTTATAACTTATGATATTTTGTGATGAAGCAAATGCATACTTTTTACGCTTCTTGTGAAAAGCATGATGAACTGTTTCCAAATATATTTCCAATAATCTCAAAATGAATGGTTGTTTTTATCTTGTTCATTATAATACTAAGTGTACTCTTCTATAACCTTTGTGATTGTAGATAGCACGAATGGCTAGGGGTTGGTCCATCACAGTTGTCGTCTTTTAGGCTTGAGGTCAAAATTATATATATATTGCTCTTTTTGACAATGTGCCTTTGAAACTGTTGTGTTGAGAACTATGAAGGTTATGTTTCAAAGTTGTGATGTATGTCTTTGGGATCACAGATCACTAGAAGTTCATGTTTACCCTTTTTTTTATGAAAGGTTGTTTATTAAGTAGAGTAGGAAAGATGTTTTGTTTCTTTACAATTATAAACCTTGTTGTTCCCCTGAGGCCACTATGAAGTGGCGGGATCATGCCCCATTACATAAGTCAAGTACCTTCCGTTGAATGGGGTGTGATATAGATCTTCTGTCGTATTCCTTAATGTCAAAACACAAACTAAGTGTGGGCTTAGATCTTTTATGTTCCAAACCCTTTATTGCTTTCTTCACATTTTTCTCTAGTTTTCACAATATGTGAAAACCCTTGGGAATATGAGAATATCTTATGTGATACGTGTACTAGCGGTTAGGGTTATAATGGCGTATATATAAGATATAATAGGGACCTAAGGACTAAATAAGACACGGGTTTCTAATATAATTAGAAAAACTAATTTTAACCCAAAAATAATTTTCTAAAAACATAAATTACAAATCATGCCGTAGACAAAGCGGATTCGGAATTGTTTTTCATTCCAAGGCATAACCTGTATCCATGCGCTTCATATTCGCCCGGAGTTCGCTCCCAGAAATATAGCCATCCCTGCCCCCTCACGTTCAAAAATTTGAGAATCCAGATTTTATTATCGTGTCGTAAGAATAAGAAAAAAAATCAGTGAAAACGAAGAAATCCTACTAAAGAATTGTAATTGCACTCTCGGGCTTATTCTCGAAATTGAACTTTCGAGTTTCTATTATTAAATGCTTATTATTCTTCTCCACGTTATGACTACAGATATTAATCGACCTCTTCCATAATTCCTCAAGACCTTCCGCTTAACTTATTTGATATATCGGATTATAAAATCAACCTATAGGGTTTGACATAATCAAAACTTATAAACTTTTCTTAAGGGATATCATCAATCCCTATTTAGAACGTGAACTCCTTCAATAACTAATAACCACCATATAAGTAATGTCGTTATCCAACTCACCGAAATTATAGACCTGTAAAAGATTACACAATTTATTGAATCAAAAGAGCAAACATTAAATATACGTATTTAATAATTATTTTGGAACTAAGAGTATAAGTACTCATAATAACCATGAGTGTAAATTAATTTATATAGTAAGTATAAAATTAATTATCCCAACTCAGTCATGTTTAATACACACAAAGTGTACATCACGATGAGCTGAAACTATAGTCGGAACTATATTGTTCTCCATAATCAACACAGATCTACTAAAATACTGTGCTACAGCATTACCGATAATGTGTTCAAATTCATCTAAAATTGTTAATCAAAACTTATATTCTACAAGAATCGATAACCTAGTTTTCAGCGTGTAAGCCGAATTCTACATACCAGATTAACTATTATGTAGAATAAAAAATACTTATGCACAACATTAGACAAATAGTAAAACACATACATTGCTTATATAGATTTTTATTAAAATAGAAAAATAAATTTTAGTAAAATCAAATTAAATAGAAAAAATTCAAAACATAATTTTTAGTATACAACCCTAACATACACGTCTTTTAGGAATCTCTTGTAAATGACTCATAATTTAAGATTCTGCTAGCTGACCCACTGAGATTAAATTTCTTGCTAGACTAGGCAAATGTCTAACATTTTCTAACTTCAATACCATACCATTAACTTGAGTGATTTGCACTTTACTCTTTTCAACAATATTGTAAGTTTCATCGTTGCCCCTATATACCTTTCTAAAATTCTCTTTCACATAATTATGAAATATATCCATGTGAGAAGTAGCATGCAATGATACTCTTGAGTCAACTATCTAAGATTCATTCCTAGAAATTAATGCACATCTCAAAGCATCAGCATTTTCATCATCGATAAGGTTCACCATAGTCTTACTCTCTTGATTAGCCTCACCCCTTTGATTTCTTGGAGCCTTGCAATCGTCTTTGAAGTAATCTTTCTTACCATTCTTCCAGAAGTCACCAGATTTTTGCTCACCACCTAGCTACTATGATATTTCCCTTGAATTGGATTCGGTAGTTCCCTCCTTATGATTACCTCTTCCATTATTCCTACCTCTTATGTTCTTCCTACCTCTTCATTTGATTTTCAAAGCCAATTCTAGTGTAGACCTTCACCCGTTGTTCTTTCTATGACACTTTCCCCTAAATAAATTCGATGACATCCTCTTGCTTTAACTTTGCTGATAAAAAAAAATTGCTAAATACCACAACAAAATTATTTTGGCTTTCTGACAAACTAAATAGGAGAAACAGATCCCTAATTTAATCGTCAAATTTTATACTAACCAATTCTAACTAATTATTAATGGTATTAAATGTTGGAGGCTAAGCTGCCAAGATCCATTGATTAGAACATGATTTAAGTAAAAAAAACTAAACGGGAAAACGCCAAAATCGACTCCAAATTAAAACTTTTTTATGTCAAATATCAAAATAAAACCCAGTATATACTTCCAAAGTTAGATTAGAGTAATACCTTACGAAATCTTGTAAGATTGATTTCTGTTGCTGCAACAACTTTTAGTTTAAAATTGTTCGTGGTTGTAGACTTGAAGTTGAAGCTCCAAATTCAAGTCTTCTAGTATATTCCTGAATGCAAGAGACAAGACGTAACATGGGCTACGATTCTCGTATTCTTTAAAATCCTAACTCGCCAATTGTAGGATTCATGAAAACTCTACCTGTAGAGATTCATTATGGGTTAGGGTTTACATAACTGTATATATATAGGGTTACAGTAGGGACCTGTGAAGTAAATATGACTTAGGCTCCTAATGTAATTATGAAAACTCATCTCTACCCATAAGCAATTTTATAGAAACATTAATTATAATTCATTTCACTAAAGAATTTTAATTACACTCCCAGCCATATTCTTAAAACCGAATATTCGAGCTCCTGTTATTAACTGCTTATTTATTCTCCTCACGTTAAGATTTTCAATACCCGCCAATTAAATTAAATTACTGACAATTATATTTAATCGACTTCTTAAATAGATTCTTTAAGATTTTTCTCTTAACTTATTTGACTGCTGAATAATTAAATTCACCCACATGGTTTAGCTCGGTCAAAACTTATAAGCTTCGTTAGGGGAGTATCGTTAATCCCGATCTTTCGAGACGTGAATTCTGATAATAATTAATATTCAGCATATACTTAATACAGTTATCCAACTCACCAGAATTATAAACTCGTAAAAGATCGCACCCTTTATTGAATCCAAATAAACGTATATTAAATATACATAAATAATTAATTATTTTAAAATTAAAAGTATAAGCACTCATAATAACCATGGAGTGTGAATTAATTTATATAATAAGTATAAAATTAATTACCCAAATGTGGTCATGTTCAATATATACGAACTGCAAGTCAGAACAATAGACGACGGTATTATCTGTTCCCCGTAATCAAAACAGGTCTATTAAAACTCTGTTCTATAACCGTACTAATGGTGTGCCCAATTCAATCTAAGTCGTGAATCAAAAACTTATATTCTACAAGAATCAATAATCTAGTTTTCTATGTATAAGTCGAACTCTACACATCAGATTAAATACTATATAAAATAAAAGTCACTCATACATAACATTAAATAAATAATAAAGCTGCATACATTACTCATTGAGATTCTCATAAAATAAAAAATAATAATTTTATTAATAAAGAAAATTAAATACTAAAAATAATAAAAAATATAATTTTAAGTATACAACCTTGACATTAAATTCATTGAGATATTTGGTAACTATGGCATCATTTTCCATCTCTACTTTATTTTTTTGGATCGTCTTTTGGGTTAAGAGTTAGAGATTGTTTTTAGTATAACTGAAATTATAAATTTTTAATAGAGCTTACTTGAAAATATATGATTATATCTTTAGGTAGAATTTACAAATATTTTATTATAACTGTAAACTTTATATAATTTTAAATAGTAAAAATTGTGTTTGTTGAATTAAAACTAAAAATTATAAACCAAAAACTATAATATATTGCACTTATTCTTTGTTTTAAAACTTTTCATTGAGCTATACCTCTGTTTATCATCTCTAAAAAAAATGATTTTTTAAAAAAACTAATTTTTATGTTAAATTCTTTGGTATTTATAAAAAAAACTCTGTCAAATTTATTTATTTATTTTTAAAATATATATATACATACACATTCCAAACACTATTTTTAAACGAAATGACTAAATACACTTAATTAAAAAATAACTCTACTTTCAATAAAATAATCTTATTATCTCAATACTCAACTTAAAAATTAAAAATAAGGGCATGCTAAATATTTTCACTGAAAACTAAGAAGAAAAGGCTACCCTTAATATGTTGTTCTAAATAATTTATTTTTTTTATCTTTTTTAAAAAAAATATAAGCTTCTAAAAACTAATTTTTTTATATATTTTAAGCAAGATTTATAAAATAAAAGCTGAAAATTAAATTTTAATAAACACCCCTTAATAGAATCCAGCAATAACAAAAGAAAAAAAAAAAAACAAGGGTTGATGCTGACTGGCGGATACGCCACGCCAATTACCCGTATTGCATGGGACGAGGGTTGGTGCACCGTGCTTTGTTTTTAATTATTGTATTTTTTTAATATATTTTTATAATTAAATTCGTTTATTATGTAAAATTTGTTATATTTGTTATTTATACAAAAATTTAGATTGATCAGATACTTATAATTAAGTGATCGCATATTACTGATTTACGAAAAATGAATACAAATTATAATTTTGAAAAAAAAATTATTATATAAATATTATTCAATCAGTTAACTACTAGTATTGAATCTATTTAAATTCTTATATAAATAATAATAAATTCAATAAATCCTACATAATAAACGAATCCAATTATAAAAACATATTCAAATTAATAGGCACAACACGATGCCATAGTTTAGGCACAATACCAACCCTCGTTCTTGCATGTGCATTGTCACACCCAACACGTTTTTCAGTCAATTAAAAAATCACAATGAGGTAATAAAATTTAAAACTAAAAATAAGAAAAAGGACAGTAATGTTGGGGCCACGAGAAGCCAACATATGAAGAAGCCAAAAATTATTGTTAGTAATTTTTAATTTTTTATTATTAATTTTAATTATAAATTATAAATTTTTTTAAATATTTATAACTTTTACTTTAATTTATAATTATTTTTTTTTATTTTGTCTACAAATTACAGTATTTACTAAATATCCCAATCTCCACTAAAATTGAGAATGACATCTTCCACTTCAGCTACTGTTACCCTTGTATTATTGCCTATATGGAGGTAAGTCTCCTTGTCACTAAGTTATCGAATTTCTTAGAACCCCTGCAATGAATTGCCGATATAATTAGTGGCTCCCATATCTACACACTAAGTACCGGTAGATAACACTGCTAAACATGTTTTCACAACTAGTGAGCAAAAATTATCCTATTTGTTCTACCTTCTAAGATGTAGCGCCCCAACATATATTTGAAGTCAAATCGGCATGAAAACCTTTTTCCTTGAAAACTATTCCGTTAAACAACCCATTTGTACCTGAATTCTGTTTGTGAGAAACATGATTTAAAACACTTTTTAATGTTAAAACCCAGTGGAGACCGCTCGAGCGGACATCTCATCGCTCAAGCGGTGACACATCTGAGAGTTTGCCCAAAAATTTTGAAAAATTTCTTTAGTTTTGAAAACGAGATTCACTGATTAGTTTTATTATATTTGTTTAGAAAAGATGAAACTGAAGTAATTCCCCACAAATTAAACATAATTACCAAATCATTCATTGAAATATTTGCACACCCAACTCAACCAAGACAGAAGCGTCCTCACGTGCATGTAATACATGAGTATATGACCTTAAGGCCTTACAACAATAGTACTCCAAACTATAGTTACAACATTTCATAAGTTTAAAAGACGGAATTACTTCTTTACACTTTCGTCTCTCAAAAATCAATTAACTAAGAGTGTAATCCTATTATTTCTTCAAAAAGTGCTACCAACCACAGGTCTCACTCCCGAGCTTTTTTTCCACTTTCATCTGAAATGTTATTAGACAACATGAGCCAAAGCTCGTAGAAACAAGACTATTATTGAATATATGCATGACATGCGAAGATGGTTATGCAGGATGTACACACTGGTTAATCAAACTTATATCTTTTAATTCAAGAAAATTTCTCATGCATAACCAAATTTGTATAAAACGAGTTATCATCTTAGATTTCTTAATTCTTGGGAATTAACCTTCTCACCATTTGGATCAAGCAAACAAATTATTGCTCCTAATCAACCCAACACATTTAACATCATAAATTCTCAAATCATGATTTTATTAACCCAATGTATTACAACACATGTCCACCCACACATAGTTGACCCGCGTAACGTTACCACCAACCTGGCCACACAGGCCTCATAGTGTAACAAGACGTTCTATACCCCAACACGACTAACATCTATTCTCGGTTTACCAGCCGGCGGGCAGAGAACCTAACAATGTCCTTTCCCAGTTCAGTAGCCGGCAGGCAAATAACCCATTCTGCATAATTTTCTAGACTTTCACTGTGGAACAACTCGTTGCCAACTTTAAACAATCCCTTGGATCTCAAATCGGCCCTTTTTATATACATATGTGACAACTCAACACACACGTGAGTCCAACCCAAGTGGTTCCTCTCACCAAACTCATTTGATCACATAATTCTTCTGTCCATATACCCGTTATTTGGGACTTAAACCCGTATTAATCGTCATGTGACTTCACATTTACACATTCACTAGTTTTACACAACACAATCCACATTTTTGACTTAAAATCAATATACATCGCTCAAGTTCATGACATCAAGTCACGATAGGCTATGATAACTTCAAATTTAACCATAGATCATTTCAATTTCATCACGTCCATTCTTTAAACCCAAAACCCCCAAATTTCATAGTTATATCCCAATACTCAAACCCTAATCTCTTATTTTTTGCCCCAATCACATGAATGAACAATATCAAGATAGAGATATGATAAATCTCCCATAAACTCAAGAGCAAACCTTTATTGTCATCAATTTCAACTTTAGGGTTTCTAAAACACAAGTGTCATGCATATAATTGCTTAAAACTAGAAAATACAACACATCTCACGTGAATATTCAAAGAGAGTCTAGATCCTACCTTTTGGATGCTTGATTTACGGGAAAAGGCTTCACACGAGCCCCAAACACGGAGATCTCTAACCACGAAGGAGAGTACCGTCTTCAAAGAGAAAAATCAGTTCTCCAATAGTTGAATCACTGAGAGAAACGCAAGGAATCATCTTGAAGAGGGCCAAGAGGGCTCCCACACTCCCCAAATCCAAACCCTAGACCTCACCTATGCTTTAGAGAGAGAGAGAGAGGAATGGAAAGAATGAAAGAAAAGAGGTTCACTCGACCTATTTAAAAAAAAATAGATCCGCGATAGTTCACTTGAGCAAACCCCCACCGCTTGAGCGGTCACCATCCAGAAAACTCTCGGCCAGTTCACTGCTCGAGCAGTCAAGACCCCGCTCGAGTGATCAATCCCCAACTGCGATTTCCACCTTTAACCATCACAAATGAATACCTACAAGCTCAAGAATAAGGTTTTGTGCATAATGTGTCTTCCCAAACATCTCCACGAGACATAACATATGTGTTTTCTTAAATTAACGAGAAAATAACAAAGGTCTGGATTACTACAATCTCCCCCACTTAGGAGATTTCACCCTCGAAATCGCGCATACCTCAGGGACTGAACAACCTGGTGTAATTTTTTTGAACCTCTGATTCTCGTTCCCAAGTAGCTTCTTCGATGCCTTGGTGAAGCCACAACACCTTCACATACTGAATGGTTTTTCCCCGCAAGGCTTTCTTTTTAGTGTCAAGGATTTTCACTGGCCTTTCTTCATAGGTAACGTCGTCATTAACCCTCAAGTCTGCCCAATCCAAAGTGTGGGATGGGTCTGGCTCATATTTGCGCAACATAGCCACATGGAAAACGTTGTGCACAGAAGATAACTGTGGTGGCAGGGTTAGGCGGTAGGCTACCTCTCCAATTCTATCAAGAATTTCAAATGGGCCGATAAAACGTGGTGATAATTTCCCACTCTTACCAAACCTCATTAAACCCTTCCATGGTAAAACCTTTAAGAACACGTGGTCTCCTACCTCAAATGCTAATGGTTTCCTTCTTTTATCTGTGTAACTCTTCTGACGGCTTTGGGCAATCATTAAACATTTGCAGATCGCGATGATCTTTTCTGTGATCTCACGCAAAAGCTCGGGACCTAACACGGCTGTCTCACCGACATCGGTCCAACACACGGGTGATCTACAAGGTCTACCATACAGTGCTTCATAGGGCGCCATCTCGATGTTCGATTGGTAACTATTATTGTAGGTAAATTCTACCAACGGTAAATGGTCTTCCTATGATCCATGGAAATCTAAATTATATGCTCGTAACATATCTTCGAGTATTTGAATAGTGCGTTCTGATTGGCCGTCCATCTGGGGATGAAAAGCGGTACTAAGAAGTAGGCTCGTTCCCATAATCGATTGCAAACTCTGCCAAAAATGCGACGTGAAACGAGGATCTCAATCGAAAATGATAGAAACCGGCACCCCGTGGAGCCTAACGATCTCACATACGTAAAGTCTACTAAGCCTTTCGACTGAATCTGTCATGCGAATCAGCAGGAAGTGTGCCGACTTAGTCAACCTGTCCACGACAACCCGTATAGCATCGTGCCCCTTCGGCGACCTCGGAAGGCCCGAAATAAAATCCATGGCAATATTTTCCCATTTCCACTCTGACACTAGTAACGGTTGCAACTGACCCATTGCTCTCTGGTGCTTGGCTTTCACTTGTTGACAAGTGAGACAACACAAAATGAAGAGCGCAACGTCTTTCTTCATACCCTTCCACCAAAATTGTTTACGTTTGTCATAGTACATTTTTGTACTGCCCAGATGTACTGCCAATCGTGAATGATGAAACTCATGATGTACGTCTTCCCAAAGTGTTTCTGGCACAAAGATCCTTCCTATAAACCTCAAGCTTTGATCGGAGTGGATCGTCACTCCTTGGTATCCTCGTCATTTAAAACTCATTCCCGAAACATCAAACTCTCAGCGTCCGATTGCCGTGCCTTAACAACGCGATGAACAAGGGTAGGTTGAGAAATCATCGTAAACAAAGTGACATCCCCATCAAACTTCCCTAATCAAAGGTCAAACTCTCCAACTTCCTCAAGCATATACCACTCTTTAACTGCTATTCCTGCTAACGTACTCAAGGACTATCGACTGAGGGCATCGGCTACCGCATTCGCCTTGCCCGGGTGATACTGGAGTTCAAAATCGTAATCTCCCAAGAATTCCATCCATCTTCTCTTACGTATATTTAAATCCTTCTGTGAGAACAAATAATTTAAGCTTTTATGATCTAAAAATACTTCGAAGCGTTCCCCATATAGATAGTGCCTCCAAGTTTTAAGAGCAAAAACCACTGCTGCGAGCTCCAAATCATGTGTAGGATAACTTTTCTCATGAACCTTCAATTGTCTCGATCTATAGGCCACCACCTTGCCCAGTTGCATCAACACACAGTCTAACCCCTCATGTGACGCATCGCAATAGACGATATAACCGAGGCCTCTCTCTGAAATAGTCAGAATGGGCGTACTTGTTAATAGTGTTTTTAATGTCAAGAAAGCGAACTCACAACTATTGTTCCATGAAAATTTGATTCCCTTTTGAGTAAGACGTGTTAAAGGCACTGCAAATCTAGAGAAATCTTTCACAAATCGACGATAATAACCTGCCAATCCCTGGAAGCTCTGAATCTCAAACACATTTTTTGGTCTTTCCCACTCCATCACCGCCTTGATCTTAGATGAGTCTACTGCCACCCCATCTCTCGAGACTGCATATCCCAGAAACTTCACCTCCGGCAACTAAAATTTGCATTTGACATACTTAGCATACAATTGATGCTCTCACAACAACTTTAGGGCGATTCGAAGATGCTCCTCGTGTTCTTCTTCCGATGATGAGTAGATCAGAGTGTCGTCCACGAATACCACCACAAATTGATCAAGATAGGGTTGAAAATATGGTTTATAAGATCCATAAACGTTGGTGGTGCATTGGTCAACCCGAATGGCATGACTACAAATTCAAAATGCCCATAACACGTACAAAAAGTCCTTTTTGGAATGTCTTCATCCTTAACTCGCAATTGATGGTAGCCCGATCTTAAGTTGATTTTTGAGAAACAATAAGAACCTCTCAGTTGATCAAACAAATCATCGATACGCGGCATAGGGTATTTATTTTTAATGGTCACTTGATTCGACTTGCAATAATCTATACAAAGGCGTAACGATCCATCTTTCTTCTTTGCAAACAATGCAGGGGCTTCCCAAGGAGACACACTATGACGTATGAATCCCTTATCTAGCAACTCTTGAACCTGTACCTTCAACTCCACTAACTCGGCCGGTGCAAAACGATATGAAGGCATAGAAATGGGGGCAGTCCCCGGGATAAGGTTTATAGAAAACTCAACCTCTCGCCGAGGTGAAAGCTAAAATAAATCTCTTGGGAACACTCCTGGAAACTCACAAACAATGGGAGGAAAATCTCTTGGAGTGGAACCAGTCTCACGTATAGATAGGGCAGAGAAAAGAAGGCGGAGGCTATCACGGTCTCGTAACCCAAGAGGTTTAGGTGCCAAACCACTGTCCCGATCACCCACAAAATAAAAAGAGTCTCCCCCCGGAGTGCAACCAAACACCCGTTGCTGGTTACAATTAATTTAGGCGCGAAAGGTCGTCAACCAATCCATCCCTAAGATAATATCGAATGAGGACATATCGATCACAATAAAATTGAATACCAAATGATGATCGGCAATCTCCATCTCACAATCTTTACAAATGTGCCTCAACATGGCAACCTCACCCAACGGTGTTTCTACACACAAGGCCTTATCCAACACACCTACCTCTAACCACAGTGCAGATGTAAATGCAGATGAGATGAAAGAATGTGATGCTCTGGTGTCGATAAGACTACTAGCCCAAGAATGGTACACTAGAAAGATACCTCATATCACTGAAGGACTAGCTGCGGTATCTGGTGCGGTAGTTGCCACCGATGTACTGGGCTCCACAAGAGCATACACTCACCCCTGTTTCCCCTGATTCTGTCCCCCACTGCTCCTGGCTTCTGGCTACCTCACTGACTGGGCTGAGATAGCTCCACCTACTGTTCTCACTGACTAGGCCCCTGACTGTTGCTGCGACTAGCCATAACCCTGTCGTTACTATGATGGTTGTGCTCGATATGCTCGGTAGCTCCCTGAACATTCCCTCCCTGAGGGCAGTCTCGTCGGAGGTGACCCATTTGGCCACACTGAAAACATGAAAGCGGGGTCCTCCCCTGAGCTTGATTCTACTATTGCTGTTGTTGTCTTCTTTGCTGACAATCCCTTGCACGGTGTCTTGGCTATCTGCACGGATAACATACTAACTCTCGGTGCTCAGAACGTTTGGATGAACCAATAGACGGTGCGAGAATCGACCGTGACTAAAATTGCGATCCCGTGGGATAAGAACTCGATGTGACATCGGGAATCCCTTGATGTGACTTACTCTCAATCATTGCATTCTCCACTCGAATTGCAGCTTCCACAACCTCAGTGTAAACTCAAAAGCCCAACGCTACAATTCTGTCCTTGATCGAAGATCGAAGACCTCTTTCAAACCTCTTCGTGCGCAACTCCTCCGTCGACACCATTTCGGGTGTGAACCGAGACAAGTTCGCAAACTTAGCTTCATATTGGACCACGGTAAGGTTCCCTTGAACAAGAGAAAGGAATTCTTCCTGATGCACATCCTGCGAAGAACCCGGGAAGTACTTTTCCAAAAAGACTCTGGTAAAGGCTGTCTACGTTCCATCTACAGTGGTCTTAGCAAACTTCCACCACTCTCTGGCATCTTCTCGAAGTTGAAATGCCGCCAATCTGACACGTAACTCATCTTTCCAAATTTCCAAGGTATCCAAGATTGTTGTTGCTACTTCCAGCCATTCAGTGGCAATTTTGAGGTCTTGCTCCCCAGAGAAAGTTGGAGGGTCCAACCGCCAAAATTTTCTCATTGTCATAGAGGCTCGTGGCTTAGGGGCTCTCGCCCCAGTCCTAGTCGCCTCGACCATTTCCCTCATCGTAACAAGCATTTCTTGAACTACATCAACACCGCCCATTTGTTCCTGCGGGGTATGAACATCCCCTTCTTTCGAAACTTGGGCAAACGCACGACCTTGGCCTCAACCTCGGCCCCTACCACGTCTCGGCAACATCACTCTACGAAAGAGGGAGAAAGAGGAAATATTAATACAAGGTTTACAATAACTCTTCTATCACCAACATCTTCTCTCACGAGATGCCACATAACGCAAATTGTAACGTCAATACACCTTATGCAACACGTTATGAGACGGACTAATCAGAATGACATGTCAATCCGGCTAACTCGATTAGATTTCTAGTCAGAATGGACGTTAGCCAAATGCCTTTCTAACTCGAACCCCAAACTAGTAGACCGGTCGCCTAAGGGCCAGTCACATCATCCTCAAGTCTAACCTCCATGCCCAAATAACACATAGCATGCAAATGCTAAATCATATTC